>JAULKQ010069767.1:87500-227493 GCA_032356285.1 Smithsoniella earleae | reverse complement strand
TCAGTTACACTGAGCGTCATGGCGATCGCTTTGAGGTTGTAGCCGTGACCTGATCGGAATGGCTGCTCAGTTACACTCGTTCAGCGTCACGTACCCCGTGCCCGCCAGCCGTGACCTGATCGGAATGGCTGCTCTGTTACACTGTGCACGCCGTTATCCAGGCGGGGGCGTCTGCCGTGACCTGATCGGAATGGCTGCTCAGTTACACTTCGCTCTGCAATTCCTCCGCATCGGCGTAGGCCGTGACCTGATCGGAATGGCTGCTCAGTTACACTGAAGCTGCTCGGCTCACCCAATGGCGGCGCGCCGTGACCTGATCGGAATGGCTGCTCAGTTACACTTCAGGTCGAGACGCTGGATCACGGCTCCACGTCGTGACCTGATCGGAATGGCTGCTCAGTTACACTGAGCGTCATGGCGATCGCTTTGAGGTTGTAGCCGTGACCTGATCGGAATGGCTGCTCAGTTACACTGATGTGATTCTCGACGTGTCGGTCGGGCCGGCCGTGACCTGATCGGAATGGCTGCTCAGTTACACTTTCGTCCACGCGGGAGCCGTTGGCGCCGGGGCCGTGACCTGATCGGAATGGCTGCTCAGTTACACTCGGATCGACGGCGTGATACGCCAGGATGAGCCGTGACCTGATCGGAATGGCTGCTCAGTTACACTAAAGGCCGTCAGGATCGCGTTCCGTCAGGTGCCGTGACCTGATCGGAATGGCTGCTCAGTTACACTCGCGCCCGGCTGCGCAGCTGCAGCGGCGTGGCCGTGACCTGATCGGAATGGCTGCTCAGTTACACTGATACGCAAGTCGCCAATCACAAAATGCGTGCCGTGACCTGATCGGAATGGCTGCTCAGTTACACTCAGTTGCTGCACCGTCCGCACCGGCACGCCGCCGTGACCTGATCGGAATGGCTGCTCAGTTACACTTCCCCCTGCGAGACGCCCTCCTGGGCCAGGCCGTGACCTGATCGGAATGGCTGCTCAGTTACACTGCGAGGGATGATGCTGAACAGGTGGGCCGAGCCGTGACCTGATCGGAATGGCTGCTCAGTTACACTGAATTCCTTGGCGAGAATCAGCCCGATGACGCCGTGACCTGATCGGAATGGCTGCTCAGTTACACTCCGAACACCGTTTCATTCATCGCTGGCGATGCCGTGACCTGATCGGAATGGCTGCTCAGTTACACTCAGGAAATCGCAGTTGCCGTCATGCGAGAGGCCGTGACCTGATCGGAATGGCTGCTCAGTTACACTGACGTCATCGCGCAATCCGTGCACCATAGAGCCGTGACCTGATCGGAATGGCTGCTCAGTTACACTTGGCGGCTATTCGTTCAATGACATCGGATGGGCCGTGACCTGATCGGAATGGCTGCTCAGTTACACTACGCTCGCTTTCAATCCCCGCGTCCGCTGCGCCGTGACCTGATCGGAATGGCTGCTCAGTTACACTGGGTCTTTCTTCCGAACGATGGCGACGCGGGCCGTGACCTGATCGGAATGGCTGCTCAGTTACACTGTAGAGAGGTTTGTCATGTGGACCTTCTTCGCCGTGACCTGATCGGAATGGCTGCTCAGTTACACTCAGATCAATTCCATCACCGCCATTGTCATAGCCGTGACCTGATCGGAATGGCTGCTCAGTTACACTCAGCCGACAGCGAGATGATCCAGCCGCCCAGCCGTGACCTGATCGGAATGGCTGCTCAGTTACACTCCACGACTGTCTTACCCGCCGGCATTACGTGCCGTGACCTGATCGGAATGGCTGCTCAGTTACACTGATCGATCGCCGGGCGCGACGAATCCGAACGCCGTGACCTGATCGGAATGGCTGCTCAGTTACACTCGTGCAGGCTGGTGAGTCGATCGTCGATCAGCCGTGACCTGATCGGAATGGCTGCTCAGTTACACTGTGAGCCATGCGTTCCTGCCGGCGCCACCGCCGTGACCTGATCGGAATGGCTGCTCAGTTACACTGTGATTCGCCGGCATGCGCGGGGCGCGGCGCCGTGACCTGATCGGAATGGCTGCTCAGTTACACTTCCAAGATCGGATGAGCAGCGGCATCATCGTGCCGTGACCTGATCGGAATGGCTGCTCAGTTACACTTCGCGTACAACTCGTCAGCTTGCAGTTCAAGCCGTGACCTGATCGGAATGGCTGCTCAGTTACACTACTCTCAGCGCAATTCGGTTCGGGCCAAGTGGTTAGGAAAAAAGGAGACTTCAAAAAAGCATGAACTGAGCCGGGGGTTCTTCGGTTTGCTTGCGTTTTTTCCCAAAGAACACCTCCATTTTCCCGAACTGCCGATCCGTGACTCCGAGTATGCGGACCTGCCCATCAGGCGGCAGGCTGCGCTTGACCTGCTCGCGGATTGCATCGCTTGAATCCTCACTGGCGCAGTGCCGCGCATAAACTGAGAATTGCAACATTGTAAAGCCCTCGATCAGGAGTGCCTTACGGAATTGGGCATATTTTTTGCGCGCCGTCTTGGTGCTAACCGGCAAATCGAACATCGCGAAGAGCCACACGCTTCGGTACCCCGAGTAAGGCGCGCGGTGCGCGTTCATTTCCAGAGGCCTTCCGGGAAGAGTAGGCGATCACGCTCGCCAAGAAACACCTGCGCCATCGACGAAGCAGAACGGCCGATCCAGTCAAAGATGGTCCGAAATTCACTTTCGTGATCGATCCTGGCATGCAGCACTCCGGCGAGACGGCCTTTGATGATTCCATCGAGCGCGATGTCGCCTCCGAACGAAGCCGTAATCTCGGCGACTTCTTGATCAATCAGCGGCCGATAAGGCTCCATGAGATCGTCCGCGAGGCACCATGCGTTATTTCTCCCGTGATGGTGAACGCCGATGGATGGATGAAGACCCGAGGCGCACAGAGCCCGCCCAACGGCGGCTCTAAGCACGGCGTACCCATAATTCAACATTCGGTTCTGGTCAGCCGATTCTCGGCGCCGGCGAAACATTGGATCATTGAAGACACGGGGCCAGTATCGTTGTGCGGCGAGCGCTTCGCAGTTGCCCGGATCACCCGACCGAACTTCTTTCACCAATGTCATGATCCCTGCGTCCGATCCCGTCCTAGATTTGACAACACTCGCCTGCGTCATGATTTTTGCGATAACAATTTGCTTCCAAAGGCGCTTGCGGGTCGGTTGCTTGGCGCTGACCTGCGCAATCATTCGCTTGGTTTGTTCGTTGTTGGCGGTGAGCGGAAGCATCATGCCGCAGGGAAGACTGCTTTCGTCACAGACGATCAATGCGCCGCCATGGCGCATGATTCCTGCAATGGCGGATTTCGTGCATGTGACACGGGGATGAGTGAGGACGACAGCCGCGGTGTCCTTAAGGGGTATGACGACATCCGGCTCATTCTCCCGTTTGACGATAAGGCGCTCGTACTCCAAGGAGAGATACGCCGGAGATTCTGAAAAGTCGACGATGCGTTCATCCCCCGGCATCGTGAATCGCTCCGATGTACGAGACGTGGACTTTCCGAGGATGACGGGCCCAAAGCGCCTTCATACTTGAGATTCGCACCTTGGTTGAACGATCAGCGACGGCGTCGGTGTGCAATGCGAATTCGAGGTCGGGACTGCCGGACGATTGCACAGAGATACTCCGCAATCTGTATAGCTGGCGTTTTCCATGCACATCATCCATTTCGACGAATTCGTTCTTTACCAACGAAAAGTCAAAAACCCAGCCATCGCCGGCTTCACGCTGGACGACGGGTTTCTTGTCGAGAATTCGCTGATAGGCCTCGGCGACCGTGCAGATCGTGTATTTCCACTCGGGCTTGCCCGATGCGGACTCACGACGGTGCGCCGTGCAGTGATGGTTGCTTCCCGTGTTGGCAAATCGTTGATTCGCGCTAGAGCCGAACGAGCGAGGATGATCATCGACTGCAAGGCGAACGTGGCGAATCGCCACTAGTCTTCCACCAGGCCCATGCACAGTTGGAAGATTGGACACATCTGAGAAGACTTTAACGATATCCGTCTTCCTAAAGTGTGGTCCAGCCATTTCAGCGAGTCGTTGTCTGATAAGCATTCGAGCGCGCTGGTCGACGATCTTCGAGTTGCTGTTGACATCGGCAGGTGATAAGTCAGAGAGGCGTTTTCGAATGCGGTGGCCTCCATGTATCGGTTTACTGTAGATGGATTCCTTATGGAGAGCTCCACTGACCTTGCGGGATTGCCGGTGAGAGACATGAATCTCGTCTACTGCCGCCTCGACATCTTGACGGAAGCCGTCCCAGGGATCGCGGTCAAGGCTGAGAAAGAGACGACCGCTGCCTTGCTCTTCGGCTTCAGATGAGGCGCGCGCGAGCTGCTGAATCATAGAAGGCATCAACAAGGCGACAACAAGCGCATCAATAGCGTGATGTCGATGGTCGGCGCGATTCTTGTCACCGGTGCTGCCCAAGATCGTATTTAAGCCAAGCTCACGCCGAACCCAATAGGTGGCGCCGCCCGTGCTTGTTTGAACCCTGCGCACGCCGCTTGCATCGACTTGGCCCCCAAAAAGTAGCCCGAGATACTCGGAGGCCTCGCGAGCAATGTAGCCAGTCTCGTTGAGATGCCGGTTTGTGAAGCCATCATCGATTGATTCGGCCTCGAAACGGCGAAGCTTCTCCCGTTTGATAAATGAATCGCCCTTGAAGCGATTCACGCGCGCAAGGATGCTGCCCCACTTGTCCGATACGAGACCGTACGCTTCAAAGGGCGTGTGCCGACGCTTGATGCGGCGGTTTTCCTCCGAGTGGCAAAGCGTCTTGTTTCGAAATGAATTGTCCAATGAGCGGCTGAAAGGCCAGATGTGTTCGATGTCAAATTGGGCATGTGGGCCGAGCAACGTTTCCCAAGACATTTCCCGACCGGTGTAAGGACAGATCCAGCCGCACTCTTCCGCCAGAAGAACTTTCTCGACGTCGCTGCGCCGAGGCTCAGCAATAGGGAAGCCGCGCTCTGCAGACTCCCGAATAATCTGCTCCACGATTGATGCGCGTGTCTTCTCCCGTTCCTTGATGCGCCGCTCCACGCGCTCCCTGCGAGATTTGCCGTGCTTGAGCTCACGCGCCAACTCAACATGTATTTTAGAAGGCTTGCCATGCTTGCGAATGATCGCGTTGACAACTTTTCGCAGTTCTGTGATCGCGCGATGGACCGAGGGGTTCGTCAGGTTGTCGATGGCCTGATCGACGGGAGGCAACGCCTCCAAGGTGGTTGTCGCCTTGAAGGAATCCGGAAAGATTTCCTTGCGAGCCTGGCTGTAACTCGCCCCTTGCTCTAAAAGCGGAAGTAGTCGCTCGATCGCCTCAAGGCTCAGCCGGGCGTACCCCTCTTCGAGATGGATGTCGGCGAGCTGCTGCGCTTGGCCGCGCGCAAGCCCCCACCGCTTCATCGCTCTGCGAATGAGTGCATCGGATTCACGGATTGAACGAAGATCATGGACGATCGCGTCCTTGTCCGCTTCATTCAGTTCATCGAATCGCTCACCTAAGACGGCTCGGATCTTCGCGTCGGTGCGGTGGCCGATGAGCTTTTTGTCGCTGCCCTCATCAACTTGCTCCGCCAGACTGAACTCGGTGTCCCGCGAAAGACCCAGAATCTTTTTCGAGCGCACCTGCGTGAATGTCCGATCGCCTTCGCGTGTGAGGAAGCGGATCAGTTTCGTGCGTTCTTCGGTGTCCAGTAGGCGTGGCTCCTGATCTGGCGTTTCGATTCTGAGATGATTGACGGTTTGAAGAAGACGGAATCGCTGATACGAGCGTTCCGCTTTTGGCGCTCGCCGTCGGCCTTTGACGAGCGAACAGGCCCCGATGAGATGGCTTTGATCCTTGAGCGGTCGCTGGTCAAACAACGCGGAAAATAGCTCAGTTCGCAATTCTTCAGTCAGGATCGCATGATGCTTGGATTGTTCGCTCCACAAAACGTCAAATTCGCGCTTATACATGGTGCGATGGGTGTAGCGATCGCGAATTCGTCGTTCGTGAGGGTCAATAGTTGCAAGGTAGGCGCCAAGCGTTGGCTCGCCCGATTTATCGATCAGGCTTTGAAGTTCGCTGATGCCTGCAGTAACGACCCCTTCATCATCATCTTTCCGTTGTGTCTTTCGATTGCTGAGAAACCCTCGACGCTGCGCCAAGTGGTAGATCGCACGGCCAAATTCGTCGGTCTCGACACGACATTTGGCCGCATGGGCCCGGATCGTGTACATCAGTCGATCACGTTGCTGGGGCGGGACACGATCTTCCCAGCGCAAATACAGTTCCGAGTCGAGACGCTTGAAGAATGCGTCGATGTCAGTGGAGCTCGCCAAAGAACCTTGGGGCAGCAGGCCATATCCTTGGAGAATCTTGGCGACCTTGCGACGGCGGTGTCTTCGACGCCACGTTTGTCGTCGGAGCGATCGGGCGTCACGACGATTTTTCGCCGGAGATTCATCGGCTCGTTGACCGACACCTACACCCGACTCGAACAGGTGGACTCCTGTGTCGATCAGGCCGCTCCCTGAGCCGGAGTCGTCGAGGCGAACACACGACCACCCAATCGAGCCGACACCGAGGTCAAGACCGAGAACATAGGAGTTTTGATCACCGGAATCTGCGCTCATGGCCGTTCCTCATTGACGCGTGGATCTTCTGAATATAGAGTCTAGACAGTGTAACTGAGCAGCCTTTCCACTTCTTACGGTAAGGCAATAGCTCGCGGGGCTCTGCCGCAGGCATCCTCCAACGCCCACCTGTGGGCGTTTTTTGTTACACAAATTCAACAGAGGATTGCCATATTGGAGCGACCCCATTCTCGGGAACGCGCTCCAACGTCGAATGACGATGGCACCGAACCCCCGAGACTAATTTGCTGCAATTGTTCATTGCAGAGTTGTTGAAGCACGTTTCGTCGAGTGATCTCTTGGGCAATGCACAAAGCAATCAATCATTCTTGCCGATTATCATTCGTCACAACATTGGAAAAAAAACGCGGACGCGCATGATTCGCGGGTCAAATATCAATCGCCAACTGACGCTCGGGTGTACATCCTTTTTCGCCTTCAAATTGCATCCGCTCCAGTCAAGGCTGGCGAAGCCAGCTGACGTATCACGCGACTTGACGCAATTTCCATTGCAATCTTGAGTTGGCAACGATGTCTTCATTTCTTGTCTGGGTTGCGCTACACCCGGTCGAATGAAATTAGCTGATTACCTGTATGAAAACAGTCTGACGCCCTCGGAGCTCCGACGGATCCTCGGCGTCAAATGCCGCTCCACCATCTGGCGATACGTGATGAACGAGCGGGTTCCTCAACCTTCGATCATGAAGCAGATCGAGAATGTCACGGCGGGCCAAGTGCGCCACAAGGACTTCCTTGATCCAAGGCCTCCGCGCTGCGCCCGCATTGTGATTGACGCCGATGGCGGGAGGCGCATGGCGCTGCCATGGTCGAGCGCTTGGAAGGAGCGATTCTGCCAAATTCAAGAGAGCGACATGACTCGTCTGAGTCCGCCTGTGAAGCGAGCGATGAAGGTCCTAGGCGGCCGGGCGTGGTACACGCCCCGCGGCACATTTCTACTGGATGGTCGCCTCAGCGATCTCAAGCGGATCATGCGGGCCGCAAACGGTGAACTGAAACGCCGTGGTGAAGAGCCGATCCCCTACCCCGGTGTGGAGCCGCTAGATGAATAGATTCACGATTGAGCTCTCCGCGAGCTGCACAACAGGGAATGGGACTCATGCACAGCAACACTGAGCTGCCAAACCTGATGACGGCGAGAGAGGCCGCATCGCTGCTGAATGTGTCCGTGGACACGCTAAGGCGAGAACGCAAGGCAGGCCGGCTCCGGGTCACCTTGATTCGAAGCCGGGTGTTCATTTCGGGCGAGCAATTGGCCGCATTCATTCGCTCGCGCGCCGCATCCGCGCCACAGGAGGGCGGCGCGTGCGCATGAGTACGGGCTCCATCCTTGACGATGATTGCGATTCCTGCGCGTCATCGGTGCATGGTTCGCCATGCCCGCGATGCCGCCTTGGATTAATAAACACTCAAACGGCAGCGGAATTGCTCGGAATCTCTTTGAGCACGCTCGATCGGATCCGCCGCACGGGCCGTCTTGATTGCATTCGCATCGGACGTCGCGTGCTGTTTACGCGCGAGCAATTGAAATTCTACATCGACCAACAACGGGAGAAATCATGCCTGACACATCACGATTATTCGAATACGACGATCACTGGCTGGTCCGCCGCCGGGACACCCCGAACCTCCATATCTACTGGTGCGCTGCGGGAAGTCGTCGCGTCCGCCGAAAGAGCACGAACACAGCGGATCTTGAAGAGGCCAAGCGACGACTCGTCGAGTTTGCACGGTCAAGACGTTCACGGCCTGTTACACAAACCCCGGAGGAGCTTCCGCTCCTCGGACTCCTGAATGATTACGTCGAGACCATTGCGGCGAATTCGCGGCACTGGCCGCCGGAGAAGACGGCGCTTCGTCATTGGAATGAGTTCTTAGAAAGGGCCAGCATTGTGACGGTTGCCGAGTTATCGCTCGACCGCCAGGATGATTACGTCAAGTGGCGACGCGACCAATTGCATCGACAAGGATTCTCGGCGTCCAACGGCACGATTGCACGAGAACTTGGTGTCGTGCGAGCGGCGATTCGCAGTGGCTGGAAGCGAGGCCTCTTGACGACCATTCCCTATATCCGCAGCCTCCCGCCGCCGCCCTCGCGGCGACGCTTCCTTTTCCAAGATGAAGTCAAACGACTGCTGGCGGCGTGCGAAGAAGTGCATCTCTGGCGATTCTGCATGATCGCCTTGCATACGCTCCAAAGGCCTGGGGCTGTGTTTGGGCTCACGACGGATCAAGTGCGGTTTAATGAAGGACTGATCGACTTCCTGCCCGAGGAAACCATTCAGACGCGGAAACGCCGCCCGGTCGTGCCGATCAGTGAAACTATTCGTAACGTCCTCCGTGAAGCATGCAACGAATCGGAATCAGGCTTTGTCATTGAATTCAACGGGCGGCCGGTTAACAACGTGAGGAAATCATTCGGATCAGCATGTAAGCGAGCCGGTCTCGAAAATGTCACGCCATATACCTTGAGGCATACGGGCGCGACGCTACTTCTCGCCGCCGGGGTTCCAATTCGTCAGGTCTCAGGAATGCTGGGACATTCAGAACAAGAAACGACGGAGATGTACGGCAAGCATCATCCGTCATTCTTGAAGGAAGCCAAAGGCGCAGTGGATCGCTTGTTTGGGCTAGAGCCCTCAATCTGCGCGCCAAACGCGCGCCAGAGCCAATTCGAAGAGAAAAGCTTGCGCGAAGGAATCGCTTGTGCTATCTAGCGTTGGAGGACAGGATGCGGGTGTAGCTCAGGGGTAGAGCGCAACCTTGCCAACGGAACCAGTCGACCGGTTTCCAACGGCTCCACCCAGCTACAACCGACCTGAATCACCACAGATCGTCACCCGCTGCGCGCCAGTGCGCACCAGATTATTAACTACCTAGGTGGTTGCACGCCTGGGAAAAAACCCTGATTCCCAACTTTGTCTGACCCACTATAGTGAACATAATTCATCTCACTCTTGAGTTGTTTACTCGGTGGAGTGTTTTCGAAAACGATGAATTGAGCATCAGTCTTGTCATTTGCCAGATCGTTGTAAAAGGCGTCATATACCTCTTCATTGACACGCTCTGACGCATCAGCATCCTTGCCTCGGAATGGATTCAGCGGGGTGTCCAATACCACAATCCCAGGATGAGGCATTTTCCTCTCCATACAATATCGCATCAACCCAATGACAAATGCCGCATGGGTAATTGCACGATGCCCCTTCCCCATCGATCCTCGCGGCTTTGAACCGATTACGAGATCTTGTGAGTCGTTGTCAAACGACACTCTCCCGCTATATGGGTAGCTCCATGCCTTCAGCGTGGATTCTACTACCTCACAGAATTCACTGGCAGTGCCGGTTCGAACGGGCTTCAACCGCTTTCTTGGAGTCTCTGTGATCGACAACGATTGGGATCGTACTATCAGAAGACGTTTTTCAAGGTCTTGGATCTTTGACTGAACCACGCTAGCCGCATGGAGCCCTTTCTGCTTATTGAGCAATTCAGAGAGTGCCTCCTTCGGCCTTTGGCCCTTTGTCAATACTGCTTTCAATTCGGTATCAAGTGCAGCCAGACTACTACGAAGCGCTTCCGTTCGATTCTGAAGATTTGTGCGATGTTCTTCGAGATCCCTCAGTGATGCATTTAGATCTGACGCTAACGCGTCGATTTGATCAATTTCAGCGTGACAGGCTTGTCGAAACTCCTTTAATCTTGCGGTGGTTTGAGTTTCCTCTTCCTCGCTCGGCAAGTGACCGCATACAGGACATTTACCGTCTGGGAGGAGCTCGAACGCCAATCCAGCTTCTACGGAGGCCTTTAGCCTGGCTTGGTCAGACTCATACTGCCGTTGCAGTAATCGCAATCGCTTTTGCTGTTCAGTGACAAAAAGCAATTCTGATTCGCCTTCACGCAATTCACTCCAGATTCCAGTACGACTCGCCGTCATTCGATTCACTTCACCCTGAAGGCTTGCAATGATCTCTGAGGTTTCCTCGATTGCTCGTGCGAGTCGGGTCTTTTGCTCTTCAAGCTGAGATTCATCAATTTGGATTTCTCCCCACTTTGCCTGCTCATCCAATAGCAATCCATCAAGCCATTGTTCTTGTAAACTGAGGTGTTCATAGAGCACCTTCTCATCGCGGCGCTTCCGGTCAGAGCCGCTGTCAACACCAGTCAGAAGTAGTTTGAATACCGACTCTTCCTTTGTTTTACCAATGAATTGGCCAGTATGAATAGGCGATTGCTTGCCGATAATGCGTTCTTCATCAACAAGTGTCAGGCGAGCAATGTCTCGGAACGACAGCGAGTGTACATCTCCATCTTTATTTTTTCGCACGAACCTTTCCGATAGTCCACATAGTGATAGGAGCAATGCGGATGCGGTATCCTCACGACCTTTACTATGCGCTGCCTTCAGAGTCTCAGCCTCTTCCTCCTCTTCGCGCTGCAACTCAAAGTCGCCACCCTCTAAGTCGCGACCTAGAAGGAATCGAATAGCCGACCGAGACAAAATCTCTAGCTCAACGTGCTCGTATCCTTGATTCTCAGGAATTTCCTTCGGCGGATCCTTCGCACCAAGCATGAAATCGATCAACTGAAACACATACGTTTTTCCGCTATCGGATGCTCCTACAACGGCGTTCAGTCCAGACACAAACTCCATGCTTGCATCTGGCACTTTGAGGCCAGTGACCGACAACGTTCCAAGTCGAAATCCAAAAGAGCTCATTCGCCGACCTCGCGAAAGAGTGATTCCCATACAAACTCGGATCCCCAACTGCTCCAATTCGAGCGCATGAACGAGTTGAGTTCGTCATCCGCCATCATCCCAAATCTCGCGATTACCCACATTGCGCGCTCCCTCAACGTATTTGTGTACTTGTCCTCAAGCATGTCAAGAAATGGGACTGCGGATTCACCTGCAGAGTAAGCGACTCCAGTATTAAGGTATACCCTGCAAATAACTGAGCGCGACAGCAAGAACATCAGAGCCCGCTCGACAAGGGAACGGCGGACCAAGAGTTCGCCCGATCGATGGGGTGTCGCCGGATGCAAGCTCGATGGTCCGCCATGCACATCTGAGCTATGAACTATCAAATACTCCAATTGAACAAGTCGCTGTAAACTCCACGTTTTCGGAAACGCTTCAACTAGCAACGCTGTGCATCGAAGTCCGCATTCAAGCGGCGTATTGTAAACATACTTCCAGGCGTTCTTGTCGTAGTGAGCGATCGTCATCACTTCACCCATTTCAATTTGTCATCATTGGCGAGGTGATGACAAATCCCCTTCTTGTCCGCAGGCGTTACGCAATATACATACTCGGAATGTGAGAGAATCACTGCGGTTGCATGGCTCACGGTTGCAAGCACTCGCTCAAAGCCGTTTGGATAGGAGCGTGCCGCGACCTCAATGACACCATCAAATACCTGAGTCTTTACTTCACCAAATGTCCCTTCAGGGAACTGGTCGCGATAAAAGCGATTCAACCCCTCGGCAGAGTAGAACGATGTGCGCGACCGTTTGAAGTGCTCGTGCAATTCCTCGTGCTCAACAAGGTCATTGACTTTGTCCACGACAGCAGAGGTATGCTCCGCGTATGCGTCAAAGAGATGTCGGATGTACTTCAGCTCAATTGGCTGAATTTGGGACGGAGCAGTTTGAGGGCTCGGTCGTTCAGGATAATCCCTTTTGAAGCGAGTGTGCCAATGAGCGGTGCGCTGATGTTGCTCTAGTATTCGACCGGGCGTCACATAGTCGACGATGCTGAAATCAATCCCTTCAATATGCGCGCGCAGTACGGGCGTTAATTCGATGAGCTCAGATGACGATATTTTCCTTGCACAGTGCTTAGTCCAATTTTGTAACAGGCTGGCGCGGAGCTTGTCTGGATTTCGGATCAGGTCCGAAAGAGATGTTCCAACGCCGCGAGGCGCGACAAAGACATAGGAGCGCGGTAGTTTGTAATTGCCTCGCTGAGTGAAGACGCACAATTTGCCTATTTCAGTCCATATCTGATGCGGCTGAAGAGCTTGCACATAGTGTTTACATTGAAAAATGTCAGTAGAACCATCAGCTGTGGTGCAAACGATGTCACGACCCTTGTCTCCAGCACCACCCAGCGGTTCTACCTTGTCGTACGGCGGATCAAAGCCCTCAGCCCACTCCGCAATAAAGTCTTCCCATTCATCATCGCTGTAGAGTTGAATCACCTTTTTCGGCGTCAATGTGCTCGGAGAAACCTTGAAGTCGTCAGGTGTGCCCATACTTGTTCGCCCACTTATCCAATTGCATTCGTTGTTGAACGCGACCAGCGTGCCACAACCAGAGCCTGTGAAGCAAGTGGTTTGTGAATAGCCACTCCCCCAGCTTAATAGGCTGCCCCTAATTCCGGAAGGGTAGCAAGCCAGGGGGAAATATCACGAGCATCCGCAGCCGAGGATGGACCCCGCGCGAGCAACCTATCCCGGGTAGCGCGCCACCAGCTAGAACCGGCTACAGGGCGCAGGAATCCGCAATTTCATACCCATGAACCCCATGTGCGTTCCGATCGCGTGCCAAACAGAATTCCATGTATATCGTTCCATTAATAGCGGCAGCATCAATGGGGCATTGACACCGGCCGCATTTCGCATATTCTGGTAGACATGGAATATCACCCGATGTAAAAGGGGATTCAGGATGACTACTCAACGAACAACTAGTCGCTTGTATATTATAGTTGCTTTCATTGCTCTAAGTTTTCTAGTGTTGGCAATTATTCTTTTGATACGACGGTCACCATCGCAACAAACACTAAATGTCGCGACATTCTCGAAAGCCTTTGGTAACCTGCCATATTATGTCGCTCGTCACAACGGCTGGTTCGAAGCGCACCCAGACCTCGCAAACTATCGATTGAAGTATTTGGAATTCAACGATCGAGCTACAATCAGTGAGGCGTTCGATTCAGGCTCTCTGGATATACTCTTCTCAGCAGAAGCTCCAGCCATTTTGTGTCGGGCTCAAGGAAACGATATTCGACTCGCTGCCGTTTCGGGAAAGGCCGCACAAGAAATTGTGGTGCGCTCCGATTCTCCCATTCAGTCAATATCAGATCTTGAGGATCGATCCGTGGCGGTTCTCGGCGGAACAAGTTCCCATTTTTGCCTCCTGAAACTACTCTCTAATGTATCACTAAGCAGGGAGTCAGTGTCCGTTGTACTAATGCCGCCGACCGATGCCCGCACTGCGTTCGAAGAAAGGCGAATTGATGCATGGGCAGTATGGGCACCATTTGTGGAGAATGCACAATATTCTCTTCAAGCACGCGTAATGTCTGATGCGACCGTCGGAATATTTAGTGTGATGACGCTACATCGCCGAGTGCTAAATGATCCAATGGCGTCAAAAGCACTCGTTGATATTATTTCTCGTGCTAAAGATTGGATCATTCAAAATCCGAGCGAAGCAAAAGTGGTTGCAATGGAAAGCTTAGATTTAGATCGTGAAATCGTCGAACTGGCCTGGCCCAAGTTCGATTGGACCGTAAATTTGGGAACCACAGCAACTTCAGATTTCATGGAGAAAGCTGAATTCCTTGAAAAGCAAGAACAAAGCCGTGCTGGCGCTCAACTCTCTATTGATGATATCGTAGATAGTCGATTCATGGAACCTCAATGAGGCTATTTACACGCATACGACCGCTTTCCTTCATATTTCCACTCCTGCTGCTTTTTGTATGGTGGCTCCTCGTACGTTTCGGACTATTGCCACCATCCCAAGCTGTTGGTCCACTCTCTCTATTGTCGCACACCTATCACTTGTTCGTAGATGGGACTATTGCACGACAGCTTCTCATAAGTCTTTTCCGGTTAGTAATTGGACTGATCGTTGGTGGGCTTTTCGGAGTTGTCTTCGCATTGATCACTACGCAGAGTCGTTGCGCTCGTCAAGTGTTTGCGCCTACATTGACGTTTCTTGGTGCAATTCCTGTCATTGTGTGGATTCCATTTTGGACAATGTTCTTTGGAATTGGTGAGTCATTGAAGATCGGATTAGTCGCATTGGCATGCTACTTCTTCGTTTATGCATCCTGCGCCACGGTTTTTGAGGACTCTCAGTCGAAGCACATCGACCTCGCCAAGCTTTTCGAATTAAGTGTTATGGAGAGGGTCTGGCACATCTTGTTGCCTCCTGCAGTTCCAGCAATCTTTACGGCGCTTCGTATTGGAGTTGCTCTGGGCTGGATAGTCCTATTCTTCGTCGAATATGCATCGGCTTTCGAGGGCGAAGAAGGGTTGGGTTGGTTTGTCGCCAATGCACGCGCTGTTGGCCGACGCGAATCCGAGTTCGCAGGTTTGCTTTTGATAGGATTGGCGGGCGTAGCGCTCGATAGAACACTAAAATTTGCAAGCGATCACCTCACTCAGTGGGTGGACTCAGATCGAGCTCGACGGTGACAATGATGACTAAGCTACTCCTCGAAGCAACCATAAACTCAAAGGCTTTTGTCTCAGGACATTCAGAGCCAATTATAACGTCCTTCCAACTAACTCTGGAAACGGAGCAACGTATTGCAATCTGTGCGCCGAGCGGTGCCGGCAAGTCGACCGCCCTTCGAATAATAGCAGGTTTAGATCGTGATTACAGCGGCCACGTCGAATTGCAGGGCAACCGCGTACTCGCCCCAAGCGCTAGAATCCAACTCGTACCGCAGGATGGGGGCCTTCTTCCTTGGAAGTCGGTGGGCAATAATATTCGGCTAGCAATGCGAGATGGCAAAGATGACGCCCTTGTTGAAGACGTACTCCAGAGGGTTGGACTATCCGGCTTCGA
Organism: Smithsoniella earleae; assembly: GCA_032356285.1. Taxonomy (NCBI): domain Eukaryota; kingdom Viridiplantae; phylum Chlorophyta; class Ulvophyceae; genus Smithsoniella; species Smithsoniella earleae. The sequence continues at coordinate 212,029 of JAULKQ010069767.1, read as the reverse complement.
GGCAAGGTGGCCGAAGACGCTTTCAGGCGGTGAGATCGGACGCGCAGCTATTGCTCGTGCACTGGTTTCCGATCCAATACTTTTGCTACTGGATGAACCGTATCGAAGTGTGGACATACCAGGACGCTCACAGCTCTATGCCGCAATTGAAAATGCTCGAAGCAGCGTGCGTGCGGCCTTGGTATTGGTAACTCATGACCCTATCGATGCATTCATGACCTGTGATAAAATTTTGTTTTGCAATAACAAACCTCTTCGAGTCATAGAAGAAATGGCCGTTGATTGTCCAAGGGGCGCCTCCGCGAGGCAGAAACGATTAAATGACGGTTTAGCCGACATCATGGGGCGCATGATGAACACGGGGACGTTCAAGTGATTCACGAGAGTTTAAGTCACTGCGACGCAATCGACTCAATGGTCCACAGGGCACTGGCGAAGACTGAGGACCGTGTTGGTGAGGACTCTGAGTTGATTTATTACTTGCTGAGTCGCTTGCTTGGACGATTGAACGATGAGATGCTTGGGGACATTTTTGAGCGGGCAGCGGATGAATTGGCGCATCGTGGCCTGGGCGGCCTAGTCCACGAGATGGAGGAGTTAGCAGATGATTGCCGTAATCTTTTGGACTTGCTCGTTCCAGATAGAACGTATTCAGCACTTAGCTACTGGTCGCCATTCGATGGAAAGAGAAGGACGATCGCCCATCGTGCAAAGTTCGGAGCTGACGATGATGCCAAACAATCTTTGGCGGCGGCGTACGCATTCTATGCTCTGACTCATTTTGGAGCGGGTGAGCCTCACAAATTGCACTCTATAACGCAATTCGTCGCGACACGAGCTGTAACGAAAGTCCCATTTGTTGTTGATTATCGTAAGGATCCTGGCGCGACACAGAGTCGATGGTTACACTTGCCCGCTGAATTAACTAATGACTTTTTCGCCACAATGGAAGTGGGTCCGCGACTCCTTGAGCCTATCGGCAACTATCTTAAAACTACGACAAGCCTCGAAGAGTTACAGGTCAAACTTGGGTGTGCACTACGACGTGGCGGCGACTGGAGTTGGCCAGAAGTAGTTGACATTGAGTCATTTTTCGATGACTGCATGACGTCTTCTCAAATCTCACGATTGGGAAAGGAGAGTCAGGCGCTCGTACAACAACTTCGTTATTTTGCCGATCGGGAGTTAAAAACCAACGTCACCAAAGCAGAGGCCGCGTTTATGATAATGACTCATTTTTTGTACAACTGTGCGTGCCCTACGCAATTAATCTACACATTTCCAGTACGAGTTCGCGACACGTGTTGCGTAATGACGCTCGGAACCGAAGAACCGTTGAATGACACTGCGGCTACAGCGGCAGCGCGCATTGCAAGCAGTGTATTCGGCCATGCATTAATCCGTGATTATTATAATTTACATTATAATAAAGAGAACGTCTTCAAAGCCTATGAGCATTCAGTTGCGCAAAAGACCACGGAAACCGTCCGCAGTGGAGGTATTGAAGTAGCGCGCCGTGTTAGGCCTTGTTCGCGCCTCGGCGGTGATGTTGCGGCAGTATCTGTACTGAGAACGGGAGGGTGCCGTGCGATGTTGATTGATGTCGCAGGGCATGGCTTGTCGACCGTGTTCGGAGCCGCATGGATGATGGGATTTATAAAAATTGGCGACAAATTCCTTTCTCAGCAAACCAATTATTCGATAGTTCGTCGTATCAATGATTATATATATAAACAAGGAACTCCGGACCGAGGCGCGACTTCTGGCCGAGCGATGCAATCTGAGACTTGCGACATGATTGCGGTAGATTTCGCAAGTGATGGTAGCTTTGCCAAGATATTGGGCGGAGGAATGGCGCAAGTACTTCACTATCGCGAGCGTCACGATCGCTGGGACACTGTGGAATTGAATGGTACAATTTTGGGCGCGGTGTCAAATGATGAATTCAGCAAGTATTTTAGGAATGTAAAAGTTGCTTTAGAGCCCGGCGATATGTTGGTGTGTGTCTCAGATGGGGCATTCGAGTGGGCAAGTAGACTTGATAAAGAATCGAGAGTCCAAACCAAAGGGGTGGAATGGCTAGAGAATACCTTGTCGAACACGAAGTGGAACAATGGTGATACTGCACTGGCGTTCGCAAAGCGGCTTGAGGCTACGATATTAGAGGAGCGCGAAGCATGTTCTTACATCAAAGAACTTGATGACGTCACGGTTATAGTGGCAAGGCGCATTGGTGGTGGAGATGGAATATCAACAAAGTAACTGTGACCTGCCCCCACGGTTTGTGCCAAGGTCTATGTTAGACCAACGGTGTGTTGTGTTGCCTGCTGAGGCGTCCTAAGCACAGCGAAGGGCGGCTCAGCAGGCGTGAAGATCGTTTCGGGCGCCAGCGGCTTGTAGCCCAAAGACGAGTGAGGACGCAGGGTGTTGTAGTGGCGGCGCCAGCTCTCAACGAGCACCTTCGCCTCCTTGAGCGTGTAGAAGTTCTCGCCATTCAACAGTTCATCGCGCAGCTTTCCATTGAAGCTCTCGCAATAACCGTTTTCCCACGGTGAGCCTGGTTCGATGAACAACGTCTTGACGCCCACGTTTGTGAGCCATCGACGCACCACGCTCGCCGTGAACTCAGGGCCGTTGCCGCTTCTGATATGGTCCGGCACGCCGCGCGTGACGAAGAGCCAACTCAAGCGTTCCAGCACATCATCACTCTTCAGCTTCCTGGACACATCGATCGCCAGGCACTCGCGCGAGTGCTCATCAACCACCATCAGCATCCTGAATGCGTGCCCGTCGTGGGTCCGGGCCTGCACGAAGTCGTACGCCCACACGTGATCGCGTCGCTCCGGCCGGAGCCGCACACAGCTCCCCTCGTTGAGCCACAATCGCCCACGTTTTGGCTGCTTCTTTGGGATCTTCAATCCTTGTTGCCTCCAGATGCGTTCAACACGCTTGTAATTCACGCGCCACCCCTCATGATGCAGCAGCGCCGTGATCCTTCGATATCCGTAACGCCAGTGGCGCCTCGTCATCACGTTCGAACCGCGCGTATCGACACGTGGATCGCGAAGCGCGCAAGGTCCGACACGCCCGTCGCTCGGAGACGCCGAAGTGATGACACAACACATCCATCGCCTCGCGTCTGCGGCGCGGGCTCAGAAGTTTCCCGAGGCGATCTCCTGCAACATCGATTTATCCAGCGACAGATCCGCCACCAAACGCTCCAGCCGCGCATTCTCCTTCTCGAGATCCTTCAAGCGTTTGACCTGATCAACCTTCAGCCCGCCGTACTCGCGACGCCAGCGGTAATAGGTCTGCTCCGTCACGCTCGACTATCACTCATGACAAAGCGACATTAATCGCACTGAACCCGAGTCGCTCAATTCTATCGATGCCCGTTTCAATGCCATCCATTCCAGCTATGATGGGCGACGAGGCGCGTCCTCCACTAAGTTGCGCGCGAAGACCTTCCCACCAAGACGTTGACGGAGGTTGCCAGAATGAAGAACATTTCGAATTGGCTGGCAATCATCCTTACGACGGGAGTTGCCGCTCTAGGTGTGGCGGTTGTGGACGCCGGACCCTTGGATCCACCAGCTGGTCCGGCTGAGCCAACGGGAAGAACCGTTCTTGAAATTGAGCCGAGAATTCCGATCGGCACGGTGAGGACAACGGGCTCAATGGATGCTGTATTCCGGATCATCAATCCGGGCAACTACTACTTAACGGCCGATGTGCAAGGAATCGACGGCAAGGACGGCATCGAGATCCTCGATGGGGCCACCTCGCGAGACTGCATAGCCTCACGAAACACGGCAAGCGGTTTTGGCGTGGACAAGGACAATCTGCTCATTGAGTGCATTGCCGAAGCCAACGAAGGATTCGGAATCGAAGCGGACAACAGTTGTCAAATAACGGATAACGTTGTCGGTGGCAACGGCGGCGACGGAATTACCGTCGCCAGAGCTAGCGTCGTCATCGGATGCAACGTATTTGGCGACGGTGCGGCGGCAGTCGATAGTGCGGGCATCCGCGCTACTGCGAACCAGGTCCGCATCCAAGACAATCAAGTTGTCGACAATGACATCGGAATCGTAGCGAATGTGGACGGCGGTTGCTTCATTGTCCGCAACACGCTGGACAATATCACCCAAGATTTCGCCCTTCAGGGAACCAACATCGTTGGGCCGCTCAACGACCTAACCAACCCTTGGGCGAATTTCACATACTAGATCAGAATCCAGCCGGTCTTATTCTTCACAACAGCCAAAGAGCAATTGGACATGACGACCACTCCGAACGGACGAACTGTATTGTTTGCAATGGGGATCGCAGCGTTTTTTCTGGCGATCGTTAACGCAGGACCGCTGGATCCGCCACCCGGGCCGCTGGCTTCAACCGGCGTCACATTGCAAGATCATCACGCTGCACTGCTAGCAGTGATCGGCGGATCGGGAGTCACAAAGGTTGTCCGCGTCGTCGTCGCTGTCAACCCGTTCGGCGGTGTATTGGAAGTGACGGCGCCTCTGCCCGAAACCACCAATCCGTCCAAGTCCACGATTCAGCTTACCCTGCTTCGCAACTTTGTGAGCGTGCCGATGACGGATCCGTCAGCCGATGATGCGCTACTGATCGACTCTCAAACGAATTCCATTTCGATCCGCGTGCCGGACACGAGCGCGCTGACGCATTCGGGTGCGCGTATGGCGAACGAAACTATCGAACACCGGTGACGGATAGTCCGGCATGGGACTCTTCAAACGATCACATAAGGCTCCTCCCGGCGTCTTGCTGAACTTCAGCAAGCACGATGCGTGGACGGTGCGCGATTCGTTCGAAGGCGTGCAGATTTTCGGGGGCACGGGCTCGGGCAAGACTTCAGGCTCAGGTAAGCATCTCGCCAAGGTGATGCTCGCCAAGGGCTACGGCGGCCTCGTGCTTTCCGTAAAACCTGAAGTGCGGTCGCAATGGACAAAGTATTGCAAAGCGGCCGGCCGAGAAGAATCGCTGGTCATCGTCGGGGCTGACAATGGGAAGGCGTTCAATTTCCTGCACTATGAGCACGTCGCCGGCGCCGGTGACGGCTACACCGAGAACCTCGTTGAACTTTTCATGGCGGTGATGGAGGCCTCGGAGCGCGGACGCGGCATGCCCGGGTCTGATCCGTTCTGGGAGCGCGCGGCCCGCCAGCTCTTGCGCAACGGCTTTGACCTGCTTCGTCTCAGCGGCACACGCCTGGGGCTCGCTGAGCTCACATCGATTGTCCGGTCGGCGCCGCGCAGAGTCGATGAAGTGAAGGACGATCTCTGGCAGGCGGAGTCCTACTGCTTCAAGCTGTGTGATCAAGCTGCACGTCGTGAGCTCAATGCGCGAGACGAGCACGACCTCAGGGAAACGGTCCACTTCCTCCTTGAGGAGTTCCCTCGCATCCCCGAAAAAACGCGCAACGGCATCGTCAGCACGTACACGACGATGTGCGATGGATTCTTACGCGGCGCGTTCCGTGAGCTCCTCTGCGACAAGCTCAATATCGTTCCGGATATCGCATTCAACGGCGCCGTAATTCTCATCGACCTGCCGACCACGCGGTATCAAGAGGTCGGCCGCCTGGCGCAGATTATCTGGAAGTTGATGTTCCAGCGGGCCGTGGAGCGCCGAGACCTGTCCAAAAGCAAACGGCCGGTATTCCTGTGGGCCGATGAAGCACAACACTTTTTGCTGCGTCAAGACGCGGTGTACCAGCAGACCGCCCGCGAGAAGCGCGCTGCCACGGTGTACCTGACGCAGAGCTATACGAACTATCTCGACAAACTCGGCGGTGAAAACGGACGACCGGCGGTTGACAGTCTGCTTGGCAATCTGCAGACGAAGATCTTTCATCAGGGCTGCGACACAGTCACCAACGACTGGGCTGAGCGCGTATTCGGCAAAGGCTGGACCTTTCGGAGCAACTTAAGCTCGACCGATCCGCGACAGTCGGACGAGAACAACGGACCGTCCAGCACCATGGGCCTCAGTGAGAGCTATGAATCGAATGTCCCGGGCGATGTCTTCAACACGTTGCGCAAGGGCGGGCCTGAGAACAAGAAGTGCGTCGACGCGATTGTGTTCCAAGGCGGGCGCACCTGGTCCAATGGCAAGCAGCACCTCAAGGTGACGTTCAATCAGAGTTGATTCAGTTGAGTTCGTCAGGATCGTCCGACCAGTCCGGGGGCGGTGGTCGCTTCGTCCGGAAGTCTTTGTCATCCGCATCCGAATCAGCGGACGCCAAAGGGTCTGCCCATTCAGAAGCGTCCGTCGGCGCCCATGATCTAGAGGGGGTGAATTTCATTTCCGGCGAATCGAAGTGCGGCTTAACCTCGACGTCTGGCGACGGATCAAGGGCGGCAGCGATTTTGGGATCAAGTTGGTCATAGGCCCGCGCGACGGTCGCTCGTTCCTCATCCGTCCAGCGCGAAGCGCCCGGGACGACAAAGCCTGCCGTCTGCGTCGGCTTGGAATCCTTGCGCAGAGCTTCGCTCATGAATCTTGATTCGATCTGGTTGTCGAGTGTGTCGAGCAGCTTGTTGCGGGCGATTTCATATTGGGTCCACTTCTTGACAAACATCCCTGCGCCGCCGAGGGCAAGGATTGGCCAGAACGAACTCTCGCCAGCGAAGGCGATCGCCGCCAGCAAGCCCCCAAGCAGCGGCTCTAGCGCAAGGTCCACCACCCACTGGCGGCTCGTCCAACGCCAGTGCACGAAATACGAGACGCCATCGGACCAGCTATGCCAGACCTGCCCGCTGAAGCGACGTCGAAGGATGTCCAATCGGTGGACCGCCCAGCAAAAGACAAAAAGCGCCACCCAGATTCCCGCAATGATGTCGTTTCCGCCACCGAACACGCCGTTCAGGAGCACTACAACAAGCAGCGTGACGAGTCCGGGGACGATCCTCAAGTACCGTTCGCCGAAGTTGTATCGAAAGATGATTTCCAGCGACAGCGAAAACGTCGCGGCAGCGAATGAAATCAGGGCATAAAGGAAGCCGTAAAACCACTTCAGAAACCCCAATATGGAGTCGTGGTCGCTCTTGGCGCCTCTGGCCGCATCGAGCAATGCTCGAGCGACTTGAGGATCGTTTTCTTCAAGCGTGGCCATGGCTTCTCCTGTCCTGGGTGAAGCAAGTAATGCCGACGCGCCCTCGCCCAACGAGGTCGTCTAGCGGGCGGGAGTGTACCGGGGCAACTCGCCCCTGTGGAGCGCGGCGCCTCCGGCTCTCGCAGGTTCACGCCATCACATGCGCGGGCGTTCAATGCGCAACAATTGCGCTGTCAACGCTCTCTTGACCGCGACTCATAATCTCTGCACTTTTTGATTGAACGGTTCATCGCGGCGCGGGATGCTGCGCTTGGTCAGCGCCTCTTCTTTTGCCTTGGGGGATCACCAAGGGGAGACGCCTGCAGCTTCACGGTCATCGCAGCACATACTCCCGCACACGCATCGAATCGCTGTCGCAACCCCATGGAAGGGTCATTTGAGCATGCTACGGATACGGGCATTCAAAAGCGCATCGGACGCCAAACGATATTTCAATGAGTCATTGTCGCCAGGTGATTATCACTTGCGTGGCCAGGAGCTCCCCGGCGTCTGGGCGGGCAAGGGCGCCGCGCGTTTGGGGCTCGCCGGGACCGTTGACAAGGAGGCGTTTCACCGGCTCTGCGACAACGCCCATCCGGCGAACGGCGCGCAGTTGACACTGCGGATGAACGCCAACCGGCGCGTCGCCTACGACATCGGATTCTCGGTGCCCAAATCCGTATCGGCGCTCTATGAGCTGACGGGCGATGAGCGGATCCTTGAAGCGTTCCGCCGGTCCGTCCGGGAGACGCTCACGAATCACATGGAGCCGGAGATGGCGACGCGGGTTCGCCGCAACGGCGCCGACGAGGATCGCGCCACCGGCGAGATGGTCTGGGCCGAGTTCATTCATCGCACCGGCCGCCCCGTTGATGGCGTTCCTGATCCGCAGCTGCACTGCCATGTCTTCGCGTTCAACGCCACCTTCGATCCGGTGGAAAAGGCATGGAAGGCGGGCCAGTTCGGCGGCCTGAAAACCAGCGCTCCCTACTTCGAGGCGATCCAGCAGTCCATCCTCGGCCGCCACCTGATCGACCTTGGCTACACAATCCGCCACAAGGCCAAAGGGTGGGAGGTTGACGGGGTTGATGAGAAGGTGATGTCTGCCTTCAGCCGCCGTTCACAGCAGATCGACAAAGTCGCCGAACAGCTCGGCATCACCAATCCCGATCGCAAAGCCGAGCTTGCTGCAAAAACACGAGCGAAGAAGGCGCAGAACCTCTCGATGAAGGAGCTCAAGACCGCCTGGGAGGCTCGGATTTCGGCCAGCGAGAGGGCGTCACTGTGGCAAACGTACGAGCGAGCTAAGACTGGGGGCCGTATCGCCGAACGAGGCATCACGGCTGAGTACGCGTTGTCATTCGCACTCGGCGATTTGCTCTCCAAGGATTCGGTCATCAGTGAACGGCGGCTGCTGGCGACGGCCCTCAAGTTCAGCGTCGGTGATGTTGATGTTGACAGAATGAAGTCAACGCTCGCCCAAGCAGTCGCCGAAGGCCGTGTGCTGCGGCGTGAGCACGAGGGGCAGGCGTTCGTGACAACGCCGGAGGTTCGCGATGAAGAGCGAACGATGCTGGACTTCGCTCGCGAGAGCCGCGGCCGCTGCGATCCGATCAAGCATCGTGAACATGAGTTTAAAGACACGAAGCTCAATGACGGTCAGCGCAGCGCCGTCAAGCATGTTCTGACGTCGACAGATCAGGTAATGGCCATCCGCGGCGCCGCGGGCGTGGGCAAGACGCGTTTGATGAAAGAGACGGCGGTGGCGATCAAGGAATCGGGCAAGCGCATCTTCGCCTTTGCCCCCGGGAGCATGGCCTCGCGCGTGACGCTTCGAGAAGACGGGTTCAAGAACGCCACCACGGTAGCCAAACTTCTTGATGATTCGTCCATACAGGTTCGTTTGAAGAACCAGGTGATGTGGATTGATGAGGCGGGCATGATGGGCGCTCGCGACATGGTGAAGGTTCTTGACGTCGCTCGAAAACAGAACGCCCGCGTCATCCTCACCGGCGACACCCGGCAACACCGCTCTGTCAATCGCGGTGATCCCTTGCGGCTGCTTGAAGAGCACGCCGGCATCAAACCTGCCAAGGTGACCACGGTCGTTCGGCAACTGGTGCAGGAGTACCGCGAGTCCGTCGAGCATCTGGGCCGCGGCGAACTGGCACAGGCCGTGGAGAAGCTGGACTCGCTGAATGCGATTCGGGAGCTCGACAACGACATGCGGCACCAGGAGGTCGCCAAGGAGTACACGGTGTCAACGAAGGAAGGCAACGATCCGCTCGTGGTCTCACCAACACACGCCGAGGGACGCAAGGTCACCCGGGCGATCCGTGATGAGCTTCGCAAGGAAGGCCTCATTGGCCGAGCCGAGCGCACGACGACAACGCTCGTCAAGCTGTCGATGAGCGATGCGGCCAAAGCCGAGGCCCGGTTCTACGAACGCGGAGTCATCATTCAGTTGCACGAGCCATTGAAGGGATTCCGAACCGGCGAACGCATGGAGGTCGTCGGTGTGCACGAGAGCGGCAAAGGGCTGAATGTTCGCTCCACGGTGGACGGCCGTAAAAAAGTCATGCCCTTCGAACAGGCGGAGAAGTTCGAGGTCTACCGCAAGGAGGAGCGAACCTTCGCCATCGGCGACAAAGTTCGCTTCACGCGCAATGGTCGCTCCTTCGATTACCGCAGCATCCACAATGGCACGATGCGAACGATCAAGGAGTTTGATAGCGAGGGCCGCATCGTGCTCGACAACGGCTGGGTGATCGGCAAAGGGCACGGTCACCTGACGCACGGGTATGTCGTCACCAGCCACGCCGCCCAGAGCCGAACCGTCAACCATGTCATCATTGCGCAGGGCGCCGAGTCCTTCGCTGCCTCCGACATGAAGCAGTTCTATGTCTCTATTAGCCGCGGCGTGAACAAAGTCTCGCTCTACACCGATGATCGCGAAGCGCTGGTCAAGGCGGTGGAGCGCACGCGTGAGGACATGAGCGCCACGGAGTTCATGCAGCTCGGTGTCGAAGCGATGATGTCGCGCCACGAGCAGCTCAAGCGTGACACGGAGCGGGCTGCGGAATTCAAAGCCTATGAGCGGCAGAGCGGGCGTGATCCGGCGGCGCAGCGGGAATCGCGTTCCGGTGATCGCAATCATGAGCCGGACCGGTACGGGCCCGAGCGGGAGATTGATCGTGACCGATAGACGCGACTCCATCCTTGGCCGGTACCGTCAGCCACAAAGACGCGGCCTCCCCTCGCCCGAGCAGTCGAGCGAATCAGCACGGGCATTGCCGCCCGGTCAAACAATGCTCGATCTCTGGTTCACCAAAGGCAACCACCTCGCACTCGCCTACATCGATCTGCGGGCGATGCGATTCGATCCATCAGAAGGCATTGTTCTGGAGTTCGCGACGCGAACCGTGACGATCAAGGGCCGGCGACTCAAGCCCGTATACGACCTACTCTCTCGGCATCAGATCAGCTATCTCAAAGAACACGGTCAAGACTTCGAAGCGCCGGGCGATGACAAGCCGTTCATTGAATCCATTGTCATCATCGACCAGGCGAAATGACCGGTGCGTCGCGACACACCACGGAGGGGTTGCGGCGGCCTGCCGCGACGCATTGACCCGGCCACAGTGAGCACGTCACTCACTTCTTCTTGCCGCCGCCTTTCTTGCGGTCGGGCGCTTGCGTCAGCGCCGAAGCGGCGACGCTCTTCTGGCTCTTGGTCGACTTGGGATCGCTGAGGATCTTGCTCGCCTTGCTGGCCACGGACTTGGACGTTTTTTCGTTCTTGGGCATGTTGGCCCTCCTGCGTATGGAACGTGGGAATCACGTCGTTGCGATTCTAGGCCTGAGCGAGCCGCCGGCGGCAGTGCATCACCGGCGGCGATGACACAATCTTCACGGTGTCAATGCATCAAACCGCGACGCTCTCTGGTTCGGGCTGCGAGCCGTTCCTCAACGAGCTGGATCGCGTTCTTCACGATCTCCAGTTCGTTTTCACTAAACACTGAGACGCTGACGACATCGCCGTTTTCGTCGCGAATCCGCCGAACGATGGAGAAGAACTGGGCAACGACTCCGTGAGGCTGGGGCTCCTCCCAGATCGACACGACAACACCCTCGTCATCGTCGTCGGAGGCTTGAGTTGTGGTTGTGTTTGACATCGGAATGCTCCTTTCTGTTGTTGATCCGATGCGACCCGAAAGGGCGACGGACAAAGCCGCGTCCGTCCACGGGAGGAACCGGGCTGCACAAGGCGAGCGCAGCGACGCCGCGGAAGCCGGGAGGGACCCGTTGACGGCAAGGCGGCCGGCGCCAGGATCGCAGCGAAGGATCAAACCACCTCGGAAAGGACTCCGTTGTCAGCGACAGACAAACACAACATGCCTCGCGGTGTCACTTAGCGGCTTCAACGATCGAGGGGAAAGGGCATCCATCGCGTTGACAAACGTTGCCGCCACATCGTTCGGCGTTGCCGCCGACCATCGCCGCTTTCACAGCATCGATGCAGTGTGTTGACAGCGTTGACAGACAAGCGTTGCCGCTGTCGCCTACGTTGACGTCAACAGTCGCGGGCTACCTCTGGCAGTGAATCGACGAATCCTTGATGGATGGCGGTGCGTTTTCAAATGCTGTTGGAAACGCTGCAGATAGTCAGCCCAACGACATGCACTGGACTACAATAGCGGCCATGCCCGTCTATCGACCAAGCTACGGCAAGAGCCATGCGTTAGTTATCGGCATCAATGATTACTTGAACGCATCGCCGTTGCAATTCGCGCGCAACGATGCAGAAGCAGTTGCCGATACGTTGATCAAGAGGTTCGAATTTGCAACGGACAATGTTGTCACGTTGTATGACGATGAGGCAAAGCGGGAAGCAATACTGCAGGCCTACCATGACTTTTCACAGGATGGGACGGAGGATGATGACCGTCTCATTGTGTTCTTCGCAGGACATGGGCACACCCTGCGCGGGATCCGAGGAGAAGTCGGACACCTTGTTCCTTGGGATGGTGACACAACGAATTCGGCTACGCTTGTTCGCTGGAGCGAGTTGACAGGCAATGCAGAACTCATTCGCGCCAAGCATATTTTCTTCATCATGGACGCATGCTATGGCGGCCTTGCCATAAGTCGGGGTCTGGCGCCGGGCGCCAGCCGCATGGTTCGTGACATGATGCAGCGCATGGCTCGTCAGGTGTTAACCGCAGGCAAGGCTAACCAGCCTGTAAGTGACGCCGGTGGCCCGCTCCCGGAACATTCAGTATTTACGGGTCACTTATTGCAAGGCATGGAGGGGTTGGCCGCTTCCGGCGATGGCATAATCACGGCGAACGGCCTTATGGCGTATGTCTATCAGCGAGTCGGCTCAGACTACGAATCGCGCCAAACGCCGCATTACGGCTTTGTCGATGGCGATGGTGACTTCATTTTGCACTGGCCAGGCGAATCGACGGCAGCGAAAGGTGATGATGTATTTGTTGAAGTGCCATCGGTAGTTGCGCCCACGAAAAGCGAAACTGAGTCGATTATCGCAAGAGTCAAGGCGCTGATTCCTGACCAGACGCAGTGCATAGAACTTGACGATTTGATTGTCCGCGAAACTCGGAACGTGTTGGCACTTCTGACACCAGAGCGGTTTCCGATGAACGGAAAGCAAATGTTGCCGGAGACAATTGCCGAGCGGCTCAAGACGTATGAATCCGACATGCGTTCCCTCCGGAGTGCATTGGCAGTGCTGGGATGTTGGGGTCGGACAGAACACCAGAACACGGCTCGGAAAGCGGTATCACGGCTCCTAGAGAGCCTTGAACATGCAAGCGGTATGGTCGGCTGGCTGAGCCTTCGCTTCTATCCGAGCCTACTGTGTACGTATTCGCTAGGCATGGGAGCAATGGCAGGAGACAATTACGCCATGCTCTACGCCGTGTTGACCCCTGAATTGAGCGCATCAAGTACGTCGCGCGTGTCCGGCACCATTGTGAATGCATTGGGCGAAGGTATTTTGGAAATCAATCAAGCGGATCTGTTTAAGGTGCTCACCGAACACCAACGCCACTATGTCCCGCGAAGTGAATACATGTTTCGATTGCTGCAACCAGAGATGGATGACCTTCTCTTTTTGGGTAATGCGTACGAAAGTCTTTTTGACGCCTTCGAGCTGTTTCTGGCGCTTGTTTATTTCGACCTTGGCGATCGTGGATGGGCGCCGCTTGGCCGGTTCGGCTGGAAATACAACAACCGGTTTGAGAATCACAATCTACTCTCCCGGCTGCTCGACGAAGCCAACGCGAAGGGAAGTGACTGGCCCCCGATCCAAGCTGGTTTTTTTGGCGGCACCGTTGAACGATTCAAGACGATTGCCGCTTCATTTGAGGATCGCATGCTCAAGGGCCTCGAATGGCGTTGAGCAACTTCGGATGTGCGTTAGTTAATGCTTCAGATTTATGGATAGCGCTACCGCCCATTTCTTTTGAGTGCCTTGGCGGCGTTGCCGCACAGGGCGGCCTTTGGCCGCCATGGAAGGCCATGCGGTCCAAGAAGACGACGCGGCTCACCCGAAGGGCCGCAACGTCAGTGGAGGACTCCGCCGCCAGGTGGAGTTGAACCGTGTCGGCTTGGACCGACGCTCCGAGCCTTCGAGTTCCAAGAACATGACAATGCCAAGAGCGCATCAATGCGCGGCGGCGTTGATCCAATCGCAACAAACACTTGACGCTGCGATGCAATCGTGGCATGCAATCAAATAACGGAGTTTGCAACTCCTTCAAGCGAAGGTCTCCTTGAGACCGGGCGGCGGCGTCATGTTCAGGGCGCAAGCCTAAAACCGCCGCACCCGTCGCTTGAAGGGTTGCAATGCCCGGTCACCAAAGAGAGGGAGACTTCTGCATGCCAATGTATTCAAGGGCGAGGCGCCGTGAAGAGCGCCTTACACATGCGATTGCGGAGCGCATCCGCCAGCATCGCATCAATCAAGCGATCAGCCAAATGAAATTGGCCAAAGCGATCGGCGTCTCGTTCCAGCAAGTGCAAAAGTACGAACGAGGAAAGAACCGCATTGCAGCGTGCAAGCTCGTGGTGCTTGCCCGTGAACTTGATGTGCCGATCACCGCGTTCCTCGAAGGCATTGAGGATTGAGACAACGCGAACGCCGCCGGCTCACTGAGCCAACGGCGTTGCGTCTTGGGCTTAGGCGGTGTTCGCCGCGGCGGCCTTGTCAGACTCACGCAATTCTCGCACACGGTCGTATGCGGCGTGAGCAACCTTCGCCAGATACAGCAGGTCGGATTGCCCGTAGGACTTGGTGGGCTTCCAGTCACCGGTGGCTTCGTCCTTGTAGGTCCGTTCCACGGTGATGCTGTACCACTGACCGGTGTCGTTCCCATTCCGCCAGATGCTGGCGGTGACGGGACCGAGCTTAATGCGGTCAACCGGTTGGTTGGTTTTTGAATCAGTCATGGATGTTCTCCTTTCGTTGGTTGATCCATCTGTTTCATGCCATTCGCCCGCCGCCGGATGGACAAGCGTCGCGTCAAGGGGAGGGGCTCCCGTCTGCAACGATCGCGAAGCGGGAAGTGAAGTTGGGACACCCCTTGCGCCGACGCGAAGACGACGGCAGATTGGCATCTCAGAAACAGCAGGGATCAAACGAGAAAGAAAGCGGGCCTTGAAAATCCTGACTCAAAACAACAACCACCCCAATTGAAAACCAGAACGGACAACAGTTCAAACGCCGCAACATGCAATTGAATCAACGTTGCCGCAGGAACCGCTTCAAGCCGTCGAGTGGAGCAACCTCACAAGCCTCGCACCAAGAACAAAACTCGCCAACGTCTACGCGGCGATTGCCGGTCTCGCAGTTGTAGACCCACGATTGCGGACGCTTGAGAAGATCGCCAAGCTCACGCTGCGTCAACTCGGCCTCCTCGCGGAAAGTCCGAAGCAGTTGCGGCATTGCTCGATAGCGGCGGTCGTGCTGCGCCTTCGTGGCCATATGCGAAGAATGCGGCACAACGGCCTTGACACGATTTCAGTGTCAAGCGAGAATGCATCCGGATCTACGAACCGGAGGCGGCGTGATCGAAAGCGTTGACATGGAATTGAGGCTGGGTCACTATGGTCGTTTGCCGAAACGACGCGACCGGCCCATCGCTTTGAACAGGGATGGCGCCTCGGAGGCGGGATCGCAGCCTAGCGCCTGGCACCACCACAAGAACTCCACAACATCGAGCCTGCGCTCGCCCGTCTCCACCTTGGCGACCCAACTCGGGGACACGCGAAGGTCTGCCGCCAGATCGCGCTGCGTCGCTCCCGCCCTCTCGCGCATGGAGATGAGACGCTCAATCAACACGTGCTGTTCGGGAGTCCCCAGTGACTTGGGCATTGCTTCCATTCTGGAAGCGGGCTATCATGCTCCCAAAATCGAAGCGCATCGCTTCGGATCGGATCAACCAATCACATGAGGACACGTGTCGGAAATCTCGTCTCGGAACTTCGGGCTGCTGATCGCCTATCTGATTCCCGGATTCATTGTGATTTGGGGCCTGGGGCAGTGGTCGCCGGAGGTCGCGGCGTGGCTGGCCGGGACGGACGGCGCCGGACCGACGATCGGCGGGTTCCTCATCATCAGCTTCGCCTCGATCGCGGCGGGCATGACGGCCAGCGCACTGCGCTGGGCGCTCATCGACACCATCCATCACGCCACAGGACTTCATCGCCCGGAGTGGAGCGATATCTTCCTCCACGAACGCATCAAGGCGTACCAATGGCTCGTCGAGAACCACTACCGCTACTACCAGTTCCACGCCAACTCGCTTATCGCATTGATCACCGCACATGTGTTCTGGCGGATATCAACGCCGTTCAGTCAATCGTCTCCATGGCTGATCGACGCGGGCATCGTCTTCATCGATGTGGTTTTCTTTCTGACCTCGCGCAACACGCTAGAGCGGTATTACCGCCGCACGGCTGATCTTCTCAGTGAATCACGTTCGCAGCAGCACCCTCAATAAAAGGAAAACTCGCATGTCCAACGGCGGCCACCATCCCGAAACCGACAAGCCCGACACCAAGACCGATCCGAAAAAGAATGACACCAGGTCCAAGGCCGGACGACCAGTCGGCAAAGGAGCAGAAACTTCTAGCAAGCCGAGCCAATGACTGAACGCAATCCTGACGGTTTTCGGACGCCCTTGGCAAAAACGCCACGGGCGTCTTTCTCATGAGAGGCCTCCGAATAAGTTCATGCGCGCGTTCATGACATACGAATTGGCAATCGCTGAAAAGATGATTTGGATAAAGCGAAGACGGTGGAATTGTCAATATGAGCCGGGATTGGAATTCATGAAATGACGGGCGAACAAAATGCAGGCATGTGCAAGTGTTCAATCGCGTCTGTGATTCGACCTGGGCGGTCCATGTTCCAAAGCACCGGATACATTCAAATGGTCATTTACGTCACTCGAGAGCCAGCCACGATTCTGACATCCTTTTGGTTGACTTCAACAGCAACGTTGACGGCCACCGAGTGGCACTGGCACTGATGATTATTGCAAATTGCACCGATTCTGGGAACAGTTCAAGCCGATCGGGGCAATAACTTACCGATGGGCCACGTCGGCCCGGGGGCCGGAGGTGTATGTGTCGTGTTCTCGACCTGACGCGGGCGGCGGAATAGCGGGGCTTCTAGCAATTGCGTTGCTTATTGGCGCGGCCGAACGCGCCACGGCGGGGGATGGAGAATTCGCGGGTTTCGAGCCGCCGGTCCTGTATGACCTGCCTTCGCCCGCTCGCTCCATTCGTGCCGGCGATCTTGATGGCGACGGCGATGTCGATCTGGTGATGACGCATCTGACCGGCAACAGTGTCTCGATTCTATTTAATAACGGCGATGGTACATTTGACTCCGGCCCCAACATACCCGTGGCCATCGGCATGGGCGATTCGGCCATAGTGGACTTCGATGGTGACGGGATTGTGGACATCATCGCGGTGTCGCAGGGGCCGCCCCTGAACGACTTCACCAACCCCGCCGGACGCGTCGCCATCCTCCGCGGCCTCGGCGGGGGTGAATTTGATGAGCCAGACTTCTACTTCGCCGGGTCCCAGCCCGTTGGCGTTGCCGCTGGCGATCTCAACGGAGATAGGCATCCCGACTTCGCCGTCACCAACCAGATCAGCGGCGATATCGCCGTATTTCTCAATGACGGCGACGGAACGCCGGTAGAGCCGCAGTTCTATCAGGCTGGAAATGTTCCTGTGCGCATCGCATTTGGGGATTTGGACCTGGATGACGATCTTGACGTTGTCGTTGTCAATCTGTTCAGCGATGACATCACTGTGCTCCTAAATGACGGCTTTGCCGCGTTTGAAGCGCTGCCGCTGCTACCAACGACCGTGGGCGGCAATCGCAGCTTGTCAATCGAGGACATCAACGACGACGGCTATCCCGAGGTTGCGATCCCGACCGGGCTTGTCGCGGTCGTCGCGATACACAGCAACGATCGCGGCAGTCTCACCAAGGCCACCAACTATCCAGCAGGAATGGCCGGTGTCGCAACCGCGACACTCGACAGTTTTTCTTCATCCGGCTTTGTGGATGCGTGCGCCGGTGGGCAAATATCGCTGCAAGGTGAAATTGCGGGTGTCGAGGGCGTATTGGAAGGCGATGGAAAAGGATTACTCAGTGCGCCGAGAACGACCTTTCCCACGGGAGAGAACCTAGCACCACTAGCACAGTGCGCAGCGGATTTTGACGCCGACGGCGATATTGATCTCGCTACTTCAGGGAGCGAGGTTTCGATCCTCTTGAATCGGAGCGTATCTCAATCAGCCGCCGACCTCACCGGCGATGGGCTTGTCAACAGCGCCGACCTCGCTGAGTTGCTGTTCGCCTGGGGCAAGCCCGGCGCGGCGGACTTTGACAAGTCCGGCGCTGTCGATGGTCGCGATCTCGCGCATCTGCTGGCCAACTGGAGAGCGACGCCGTGAATGAAACGCCGCCAGCAGCGCACAACTCGGAGAGCTGTGCCGCTTTCGGAACCACCCCGGGGCATGGGGCCTCGGACAGCGTGAAAGGACAGAGACGATGAGCAAGAGAATCTCGATGTGCTCCATAATGGCTCTATTAGCCGGCGCCGCGGCGCCGGTGATGGCGCAACCTGACGGGATTAACGGATTTCGTCGGGAAGCGGTCATGATCCCAGTCGGCGTGCGTCCCGCGGCAGTGCGCTCGGTGGACCTCAATGGCGACGGCATCCCGGATTTCGCCGTTGCGAACGAGGGACCGATGGACGTGCGCTTCAATGGCGATGTGCGGGTGTTCCTGAGCAATGGCGCCGGGGGCTACACGGCGGCGACGCCCCTGACCGACGTAGAACTGAGACGTCCCGGTTCGCTTGATCTCGCTGACGTTGACGGCGACGGGTTCACCGACCTCGTCGCGGGTGATCGTGCCGGGAATTTCGTCTACAGCTGGTTCGGGACGGCCACCGGGGAGTTTGATCCGCTTACGGTCCAGGCGTTCTTTGCCTCCCAACCCATCGGCGGACAAACGCTAGGCGTTACCACGCTCCGTCTCGGCTCCGTCAACAGCGACCAGGACGCGCTCGTTGACATGGTGACGGGATCAACCCTGACGGCGGGCGTTCCGGATGGATTCATCTCGTTCCTGGGGAACATCGGCACCGGCGCTTTCGGCGCTCCCCAGAGCGTCGATCCGACGTCCAGCGCCGTGTGGGTCGATCTCGCCGATCTCGACGGCGACGGACTCCTCGATGTCGTTCACACCACCGACGCCCACGACGGCGTTTTCAATATCAACCGCTACCTCGGCTCTGGAAACTTCTCAGGACGGCTCTCCGTTCTTCAGAACGTCGAGCCTCGCGACTTTGTTCTCGCCGACGTGAATCTCGACGGCAAAGCCGACTTCCTGTGGACCGAAATCCCCGGAACTGAGGGCGTGCCGAACTTCGTCGGCCTCTTCCTTCGATACAACCAGAGTTCGATCGGGAATATTGTGTTCAGCTGCGCGGGCGGCTTCTGCCCGGAAGTCTTCAACGGCAACGGCATGGAAGCCATAACGCTCGGTGCCGGCGATGTGAACGCCGACGGCGCCCCCGATGTGGGTCTCGGTCACGCCGATGGTCTCAACACGGTCTCGATCCTCCGGAACGTCGATTCGGGCGACGACTTCCCCCTGGCGGACGAAGTAACCCTCGGCGCAGGCTTGTTCGTGAGATCCGTCTCCTTCGCTGACGTTGACGATGACGGCGATGACGACCTGATCGTCCTCGCCCGACCCACCGACGCTAGCGGCGATCCCGGCTACCTCGCCATCTTCGAGAACTTCACCTTCGGCGCTCCCGCCCCGGACAGTTTTAATCTTGTCGGCCCGACGGCGGCGACGACAATTGGCTTCGCAGGCGGCGAGCCTTGCTTTACGCCTGACGATGTGGATTTTGGCTGGCAGGCCTCCGCGATTGCGGCACCGCTTACGGTCACATACACGCTCCAAATCTCAAACGTTTCAACGTTTCCACCCGGCGCTGGCACACTTGAAATCTCCGGCATCACGGGAACAACGCACACGGTTGATGGTGGCGATCTTCAGTCATTCACGAACAATTTCCACCATTACTGGCGCGTCATTGCGACGAGCAATCTTGGAGGCGAAGTCACCTCCAGCATGTCTGCATTCATGACGCGA
Source organism: Smithsoniella earleae (assembly GCA_032356285.1). Classification (NCBI taxonomy): domain Eukaryota; kingdom Viridiplantae; phylum Chlorophyta; class Ulvophyceae; genus Smithsoniella; species Smithsoniella earleae. The sequence goes on along the minus strand of JAULKQ010069767.1, from coordinate 192,191 downwards.
AATCGCGCTGATTTCAACGATGATGGCGAAGTGGACGGCGCCGACCTCGCGACCTTGTTAAGTCTCTGGGGTCAGAACGGACAATCAACCTGCACCGATGTCGTCGAGAACGGAATAATTGATGGCGGGGACCTCGCGTTCCTACTCTCAAATTGGACCGGAGTGGAACAGCCTCTCATGGCCATGCCCTCGTTCGGCGGCGACCTCAGTGACGCCGAACTGGTCTCTGAATCAGAAGCAGCGCAAGCAGTTCTTGGCAACGGTACGCCGTGGATCGTCCAACACTTTGGATTCAGCAGTGTTGACGACTATGTGACTTGGCTTGGGTTGCTCGACAACGGGCAGTTGACTGCACATGTACTGGAGTTGATCGCGCTGATTCAGGGCGATTGAGCCTCAGTGCAACGGGACAATTGCAGGCGCCCGCTTTGGCAGATCAATTCCGGAGCGGGCGCCATTCTTTGTATTCATCAGGGAATTCGTGGCCAGTGGTCAGTCCAATCACCACGAGAATTCCGATTGAGTCATGTTGTTCTATAAATCAGTGAACCGCGAAGAGACAAGCCACTGTGATCCTGTATTGGCCTGGTCCGATGGATTGGGGAAAAGATTTAGGGAGGGCAATTGATCTTGCTCGCTTCAAACTTTGGCGGGACATCGAGTCTTTCGTCCAAGTGAAGAGGCAGGCGTGCTGCATGCGAATGTGTTCGAAGGCGATCTCGATTCCTAGTCGAAGCGAAACTCCTGACAATGGACGCTCTTTGACTGCGTGCGGCCGCAGATGGCGAGATTGCGAATAGTTCCCTGATCCCTCCTAGATACCGCTACGTGGGCAAGCGGCGTTCATGAACGGTTGTTTTCGACCAGCGTCGCCACTCATCAGGCTTGTTCTGATTCACTGCTGCGTACGGGGAGGCGCACAGAGCTGATCCACCTCGGGGTCCATTGCCTGCCACGACTCCCTGTTCAGGCTGAATTGTCCACCAGTCACGTGGTGAGTGGACAATCGCATCCTTCCCAATTCGGATCCGAGGCTTCAGCAAGCCGCCAGCGTGTGGCTCAGCGTGGAGCAAATCCGCAAGCAGCAGCGAATGCGGCGGGAGCGCGTCATCGAAGCGATGGAGTCAGGCGAACTGCCGTACGAGCGCCGTGGCCGTATTCGCTACGCCCGCCTGTCCGACGTTCTGGCATGGGAAGAACGTCGCTTGCAGCCGCAACCGCAGACAAGCTCCATGCAGGTCAATCCGTATTTCCGAGATCTCCTGTGAGTGATTTAATCGTTCACTCTCCCACAACTTGGCCTGTTTGGATGATGCCAGTGGTCAACCACGCCGAAATCGAGCATCAATTTGACTTCGGACGAATTTTCCACATATTTGTGGAATCTGTGGAGCCCATCCACAGGCCTGAGCAATCAAGTCTTGGAGCCTAAATTATGGCGCGAAAGCGATCATCTCGGAAGAAGCGAACTGGTGGAGAGACGACTACGCGTGGCGCCGGCAAACCAGTACTTCTTCGCGACGCGACGGAGGCGCAACTGGAGCGTGAGCTTCAGAAACGCCGAGCCAAAGAAGTCACTCGGCTTGAGAAGGAACGTGCCGAGCTCGATTCTCGGATCAGCGCATTGAAGTCGAAGCCCGGTGCTACCTCGTCGAACGGGCATGCCGCCAGAATCACGAGCAATTACAAGCCCCGGCCTGGAAGCCATGGTGACAATGTCATTGCGGCTTTGGCGGAGGGCGGAGAATGGACTCTTGACGATCTTGCTGGCGTGACCGGCGCTGGCAAACCGACGCTTTCGGCCGCCGTACTCCCGAAACTCATTGACGAGGGCCTTGTCATGAAGTCCGGCCGCGGGAAATACGTGGCAATGAAATGAATCGGTAGTTTGGAAAAAGCGTACGCATTTTCGCTGAATGCCATTGAATGGTGAATCAGCGCGCGAGGATCCCTATCGCCCGCGTTTCACCATATTGCGCCAAATCAGATCAATTTCACCATTGGCAATTGCAATGTCTTGGCGCTTTCAAGATATGTGGCGCCGAATAAGACGATAAAGTTCCTTCGAAAGCGAGATCGTCAGAGATTCGTATTTCTGGCTTTCTTGTTCACACAGAGCGAGTCAAAGGGCAGACCAGTGTCGCTGGCTCCATCTTGCACAGAACAACTCTCGAGACCATGAGGTCCACACAACGCAAGTACGAGCAATGAAATAGTCCACAGTTTCTCGCATTCTCATTGCTCGCTCCAACCATCTGTGGAATTTTTGCCCAATTAGCGACCTCGCTTAATGGACCCGCATAACCGCCCCGGTGAGTGAGTTAGCGTCTAGGTTCCAACTGCCAACGACTGGGCACGAGGGTTTAGCGCTGATTCGCACACAACGCACACCGGAGGCGGAATCACTATGGAGAGTCCCGAGATTGCGCGCATCGTTCGAGATCATCTCACGAAGATTGCGAACTCTTTGGAAGAACGCCATGGCGACATGATTTCCAAGAAAGACGTGTTGAGCGCCCTTCGAGACCCCTGGGTCTGCACACTCTCAATCGACGACCCAAGTATTTGGCGTTGGTACAACACTGAAACAGGGCAATGGGGAGACGTATGCAACCCGTCCTGAATCAAACGCTTTTACGGACCAGCGCTCAATTCTCTGCAAACAGGTCGAATTGAGGATTGACGACGTATCGGAAGACGTCCCCATTATCGGCTGCGCATGTGAATCCAACGTTGGAGACGTCTAGTTCAATACAGATGATTGGCGAATCAGTTCGGCGCAGCGTGAGAATGTCTTCGCCATTCTTCGCGTCAATGAACACAAGCGCGCCCTGCATCGTGCCAGCGGCTAGTCGATCTGGTGACACACTGCAGAGTGCGAGCATTGGATCGCCTTGGCCTTCATAGCTCCACAAAAGCACATTTTTGTCAACGTCGTAGGCGATGAGTCGTCCATCCGCACCGCCGACAAACACTGTCGAGCCAGATTCTGAAAGTTCGATTGATGCCCCGACGCCACTCAAGCGATTTTCGACAAGAACAGCGCCAGTTACCGCGTCTGCGACCAACCAAACACCATCGCCCCAAAGCAGCGCCACCCTGCAGCCGGCGGCGTTAACCGCAAATGACGACAGGGGCGGTCGATCGAAGTCTTTGATTGCTTGAACTGATGACCCTCCGACATCGATTCGACACACGGCGCCTGCGGCGCTTGCGGCAAATAGTTCTCGTGACACCGGCGATTTCTGAATGGATCGCACAGCATCGTGAAATGCTTCAATTTGGCGCCATTCAGTGGCGTCGGCATCCAAGAGTAAGATGTCGCCCGTTTCCAGACCGATCACGAGCGTATTGCCAACACATTGGGCAGCGGTAATAGACTCAGGCACTGGCGGCAAGTCTCGAATCTGCCCGTCATGCCACCCTAAAATCCGTCGCTCGCCACTCTTCGAAATGACAACTGTGGATGAATTGCCTTCCTTTGATTGAGCGTAAATCGTGTCAGAAAGTTTGCTTTCCCACATATTGGAGTAGGCGGATGAGGTAGGCGCTCTTCGCAGTTTTCCATCATTCGTAGCAACGAGAATTGCATGGCCATTATCGAGGAGCGAAATTGCACTGAGGCCAAGGAACGGGATCGGAATCTCGGCCGAAACTCTTCCGCGGACTAAATCAATCAAGAGGGCACGGCCGCCAGGATCCATAACGGCTGCCATTCGATGAGTCTGCAGCAGAGAGATTGCCCCGACGCCAGATCCAAGTGTGGCGATGAGAATTGGCTGGCTGCTTGCGTCATTGGCCAGCAACACAGCGCCAGTCTTTCGTTCCAGTGCGATGATGTCTCCATCGTCACTGACTGCCACTCGGAGACTTTGAGATGCTGTCGTTTTCCATTGACGACTGATCTGCAATGTGGCGCGTTCACGTAGCGTCCACATTCCATTGGGATCACATTCGGCCATCCACCTAGCGTTGGGCGACAAAGCAACACTCGTGTTGCCACCAGATTTGGCTGCTTGCCTCGATTCAGCGGGTGGCGCAAATCTAGCACCATCATCCAAGCTCAATTCGTGGAGGCTGCCCCCAGCATCGATGAGCACGAGTCCATGCCCATTCATTTCGAAGCAATAATCGGAAACTGAATGCGGGATCGCAGTCGGTGCGATCAATGCATTCAATTCGGCGTCGAAGACATGCACCGCATTGTCAACTGTCGAGGCGGCCAGTGCGCCGCCATCCAATCGCCAACGTATCGCTTTGATCACACCATCACATTGCGACTGCGCCATGACGGCGCCAGACTGAACATCAATGAGCAGTATCGAGCCATTGCGAAGCCCAATCGCAACGAAGGCGCCTTGCGGTTGAGGCGCGACGACACTCACAGCACTACGGGCATCCAGAATGGTGCGCCATTCCCCGCTGACAAGTCGATCAAGCATGCGCCATTCAATTCCGCGGCGCGATTCGGGCGTTGCATCGAGTTGTATACGCGCTTGTCGCCATTCTCCGTCAGAAATGGCCGTACCCGCTTGCGCCATTTGGCTCCGATAGAGCAAATCTGTCAGGTCCTCATTTTTCTCAAGTGCTTCGGCGCGCGCAATTCTGGCGTCGTGCGCCGAGGCGATCACTAACACCATTGCAATGAGAACGGTGATTGCAATGGCGCACAACGCGGCCACGGCCAATCGATTGCGGCGAACAAATTTGATCACTCTGTCGATTGGATGTGATGGCCGAGCATGAATCGGCTCTTGTTTGAGGAAATGGTTAAGATCGCGCGCAAGGTCGAGAGCTGACAGATATCGATCATTTGGATCGGGTGACACTGCTTTGAGCAGAATGAGATCAAGGTCGCCCTTCAGTCGACGCTCAAGTTGATGCTCGGTAAGCCCACACTCCGGTATTGACGCTGTCGTTTCTGGCCGCCGAGCGAGAGCACTTGCTCGCTGTGGATGCGCCGTGGAGACGAATCCCAAACGATTCGAAAGCGTGGATCGACGGGTCACTTCATCCGAGTACGGACGACAACCGACCAAGAGCTCATACAAGATGACACCGAGCGCAAAAACATCAGAGCGCGTGTCAATGTCATTGTGGCGCTTTGCGATCTGTTCGGGGGCCATGTATCCAAAAGTTCCCACAAGCTGATGCTCTTGCGTCAGCGCGGGCTCAGCCCCGCCTTCTTCAAGGGACTTCGCGACGCCAAAATCAATGACTTTGGGGAGCGGCCCCTCTTCGACGTCAACGACGAGGATGTTCCCTGGCTTGAGGTCCCTATGAACAATTGATTTCAGGTGGGCATGTTGGACGGCATGGCACACTCGCATCATGAGCCGAATGCGATCGCGAACGCCGAGATGGTGACGCTCCGCGTATTTCGTTATCGGGAGACCGTCCACGTATTCCATGACGAGGTACGGCTCACCAAGGTCTCCTCGACCAGCGTCGAAGAGCGTCACGATTGAAGGGTGATTGAGTCGTCCCTGAAACAGCCGCTCCTTTCCGAATCGTCGCACCAGCGATTCGCCTGCCGACCAGTTTCGAACAACTTTGATTGCAACGATGCGACCAGGGCTACGAGTATCCTCAGCCTTGAAAACGGCGCCCATACCGCCTTCACCTAGTTTCTCTAGAACGCGATATGGACCGATGGATTTCGGATCATCAACTTCAGGTTGGCAGTTCTCGCTATTACGATCGAAGTAGGATTTATTGAGCGCTGAAAAGTCAATTCCGATTGGCGTCAGAGTGAGATCGTCTCGGTGGCGTACAAGTGTGCGAATCTCGTTCGCCAGCTCCACATCATCGCCACAAGCTTTGACTATGAAGGCGTCACGAATTCCCGAGTCCTGATCAACTGCAGCCTCAAAGAGTTCACGAATCTGCTTGAAACGATTGGCGTCCATGTGGGCGTCAGTCCATTTCAATCGATTGTTGGAGTTCGCGGCTTACAAACGCCCGGACAAATTGCCAGCGTCGTTCAAGCGTGCGCAACGGCAACTGCAACATGGTCGCAATGCGCGGCAGCGTGAGGCCGGCGTAGTAGCGAAGCAAGATGATCTCAGACAATTCGGGTTCCACACGCTCTACGTATGAAATAATCTCTTCAATGAACAGGACTTCGTCGGGCGATTTGACGTTGCCGTCCTCGGGATCGAGCCCGCTGAGAGTGATCTGCAATTGGTTGCCGCCTCGTTTGAGCCTGCGATCACTTCGAATCTTGTCAACGATGATGCTCCGCATCGCTGCCGCCGCGACGCAGAAGAACTCTCGCTCGGTCCCCCACTCTTTCGCCGACAGCTTGATGAATGCTTCGTGAATGAGCGCGGTGCACTGCAATGTCTGCCCAGGCTTGAGCCGGGCCAATTGGGCGTCGGCGATCGATCGAAGCTGCCCGTAAAGACGCTCGAATAGATCCGCGGAGGAAACGACAGCCGGGGTTGGAGTGGGAAGGTGTCCCTGAGACTGGATTCTGGTTGCAACGTTCTTCATAGACGGGACTGACGTTCACTCGACGAAGCTCACTCGCCCCAATTCTGCCCTGACCGGATGGGATTATCACCCTAAATCAGAGCGAAATTCCAGAAATTGGCTGGATTCTTGGCGGTTCGCGGGCATGGAACTCGGTCTGATAGGTGTGTGGAGGGGCTTCTCATTAGGCATTCCCGTCGCGGGCCGCGTTGCCCCGGCGGGGGCGCCTCATGAGTTTGGCGGCGGATGGTGAGAGGCTTCCTGAGGGCCCAGTAGCGTGATCAAGCAGGAGAACAAATCAGACTCCGTTTCACGCGAGATCGGACGACGCATCCGTGAAGCTACACATTACCTCCCGGCGATCCAGCTCAGCGAGATATGCGGATGCAGCGGAGAAAGCGCAAGGCGATATCGGAATGGCGCCACGCAGACCGCGGCATTCATTTCCATGATTTGCACGGAGCTTGACCTAGATGGCCACTGGATATTGACGGGCCGTCGCCGTGGGCCTCAATTGAGCGAGGCCTTGCAAGACGCCACAATTGATGAACTTTTTGCTGAGCTTCGCCGTCGATTAGGCGAAGGCGATAAGCAAGGCTCCAACACCTCGCCCTTGGCCATCGACTCGCAATCTCGTGTAAACGCCAAGAGGATCCAAGGGTAAATCTTCACTCACTCCGCACACGATCGAAGGAACTGATGTTCACGCCGATTTCAGTGCATCAAAGCTTGATATCAATGATGGTCTTGATCTAAGTGAACAGGCTTCTTTCCTCAGAAATTGTCTCTCCCGTACAAAGACAGAATAGATGCCACCGCCCCCGGGGCTTGGGTGGCGGTGGCGACCAGCCACGCACACAACTCGCGCAGGCTGGCTGGGAGGGGATGCGAGGAGCACGCGCTTTTCAGCAAGTGCAGATTATTGCCAAATCGTGATTTCGACGAAACCCCATTTCCACAAAACTTTGGAAATAACGTCGAGGAATGACGGCCTCGAGCCGCAGGCGCCTTAATAAAACTGTCCATTGCTTCCCCATAATGCGCATTCTCTCAAATCCTGAAGACCGCAAGCCAATCATCAGAATGGAAATGATATTCTTGTTGGCACCCTGGCGTACCGTAAATTCAAAATGCGGGCCCAACCAAACGTCAGGACATAACTCGGGCCGGATCGCCTTTGCCGGCGATCCGCCTCCTAGGCCATCACGGCAACAAGGCTGCGTGGCAAATGTGCTTCTTCGCCCATAAAGTTCTTGAACAGGGCTGAATACACTCAAAGCGAATCGGCGGACTAATGCTATCGGCGCGGCGCGCACAGACAAACGATCTTCCAAGAAATCAACGGACTCACGGATTCGATACGCGACGGATTGAATTGCAGTTGACTCGTATCATTTGTATCGCTGGATTCCCACGTCACTTCGCGAAATACTTAGTAAAGTGAATTCAATGGATAGGGCATTGTGAGCCCACCAAGACAGTTTGGGCCATTCGCTTCGGGATCATGATCGCCATGGAACTTGGATCGAAGAATATTGTCGTTGCTTGTGATGGCACTTGGAACCGATTCGACAAGCGGAAGAACACCAATGTCTCGCTGCTGGCAGGTTGCTTGCGCCGACATTCTAAATCGCAAGTTGCGTACTACGATCCAGGTGTCGGCACGATCGCCGCAAACCGTTGGCGGTCACGTCTCGGTGAGATATGGGACAATGTGCTCGGAGGAGCGTTTGGAGTCGGCATGGGCGTGAATATCGAGGAAGCGTACTCGTTCATCAGTGAGCACTACAACGAGGGCGACCGTGTTTTCCTCTTCGGATTCAGTCGAGGGGCGTATACCGTTCGGGCGCTCGCTGCAATGATCCACATGTTTGGGCTATTGGAGCGTCGAAATGAGAACCTGTACCCCTACATGCGCGAAATGGTCTACCGCAAGCCAGGCGTCAAGCCGGACTTCGAATTGGCAGCACGTTTTCGCCACAGTTTTGCAAGATCAATAGATATTCACTTTGTGGGCGTATGGGACACCGTGAGTTCAGTTGGATGGCTCCATAACCCGGTGTCGCTGCCCTTCACGAGAACCAATCCCAGTGTTCGCCACATCCGTCATGCCGTTTCGATCGATGAGCGCCGCAAGAGTTTTCGAAACAATTTGTTCGCGCCCACTCAAAACCAGGATTTGAAGGAAGTGTGGTTTGCAGGCGCCCATGCAGACGTCGGCGGCGGATACGATCAATGCGATTCTGGCCTTTCCAAGCTCGCACTCGAATGGATGCTACTGGAAGCAATCGATTGCGGCCTAGAAGTCAAGCGCGAACGGATTTCTCGAGTGCTCGGCCTCAACAACAATGATTATTCAAGGCCCGATCCACGAGCGACACAGCACAATCCACTCAAGTCCCTGACATGGCGTTTGCTCCAGCTTGCTCCGCGTCGGGCATACGACTTCTCACAGGATCCGCCGACTCGCATGTGGGACTGGCGAGTGCGGCCGCGTCCAAGATTCATTTCATCGGCAGCCACCATCCATGAATCCGCGCTCATTCGTGCATCCGAAGTGCCGGAGTACGTACTCCCGGTTGATTTGCCGATGCCCGAAGATCGTATTGAGCCTTGGCGACGATGGGGTGGCGCCGGATGAATTTGCGCTCCACCACATTTAACGATTGCCGCCTGTCAGCGCCTATTTTTCTTTCAATACGCTTTATGTGGAATTCTGTTCAATGCAATACTCGCCTAGAGCTCGTCTAATCGAAGAACGACTGGCTGTGAGAGCCATTTCCAAGTTGAGTATTCGGCGCCGTTTATGCGTGCGCCCACTGACTTTGCCATGCACTGGGCAAATGTGGCATCGAAGGTTCAATTTCCACTGATCCGTGCGTCTCTTGGGCATCTTGAAGGCGGTTTTCTCAAGTCTTCATACGATCTTGTACATATCTTGTTAGGATTTATTGGCACGCATAAAGTAGGAGAGACTCATGCCCAGTTGCATCCGTTTTCTCGCGATCTCCGCACTGGCTACAGCGGGATGCGCTTACCACTCAGCCGGCCAGCAACTCACCTGCTTTCGCGGGCTCCTCCACAGCCATACCCACTTCTCTGATGGAAGCGGGACGCCAAACGATGCCTACGAGATGGCCCGCAATGCCGGTCTCGACTTTTTTGCGATCACAGAACACAACCATAACCAAGCGGCGGGCAGCGACGGTGTCTTCCTCACGCCAACCAACTACGCGCAGCTCAAGCTGGCCGCGGCGAGCCACACGGTTGATGGAACCTTCGTGGCGCTTTTTGGCCAGGAGGTCTCGACAATCTCTTCCGGCAACCACGTCAACATCTTCAATGCCTCGGAAATCTGCGACATCGCCAACGGAGATTTCGAAGATCTCTATGAACGCTGGCTTATTGATCACCCAGAGGTGCCATTCATCCAAATGAACCACCCCGATGTGAGTCGAGACCAAAGCGCCTCGGAGGCGGCGCACAAGCGTAACAACGACTACGGCATCGACGATTACGGCCAGGACTTTTCGCGGTTGGTCGCAGCTGCGGACACACACATCGCCCTCATGGAGATGATTGTCGGCCCAGCAATGACCAGCGCCACTGACAAAGTGCATCAAAACGGGTCGCACCAAGATGACTACCTCTTCTACCTCAATGAGGGATTCCACATCGGGGTCTCGGTTGGGCAAGACAATCACAAATTCACTTGGGGACTCGCCACTGAGGCTCGCCTCGGCTGCTGGGCCGAGGAGTTGACGAAAGAGAGCATTTACGAAGCCCTTGGCGCCATGCGCACCTTTGCTTCCGAAGATGAAAACCTTGAGGTTTGGTTTGAGATCAACGGCACTGAAATTGGCGGTGAAGCAGCAACCGATCCCTCCGGCAACTGCTTGATCCGAGTGGAAATCGATGATCCCGATGAACCAGAAGCCACCTACCGAATCCGCCTTTTCTATGACGACGCCGTCGGCGGAGATGAGGCAATCGTCATCGAAGATCAGGACCTTCATGGTGTCGGTGACGTTGCCTTTTCCCATGCGCCCCTGCCAGGTGGGTACTACTTCGTACGGATCACACAAGAGAGTGATCACAACGACGACGTATGGACGAGCCCGATCTGGATTACAGATGCTGTCAAAGACGACGCTATCGCTTCGAGCAACACTGACGACCCTCAGTTGGATGAGATCGAATGGTGGATGGCCGACGACTACATTGGATTGACCGTCACCGTGAGCGGGGAGATTGTGCGCGCGTACAAAGCGAGAACAGTGCTGTTCCTGAACTTCGATTCCAACTACAACGAGACGATCTCCTTGGTCGTGCTCGACGATGATTGGAGTGCATTCGGCGGACCGGAGGCAATCCAGGAGCGGATGATGGGCAAACAGGTGCGGGTCCGGGGCGAGATCACCATATTCAACGACCGGATGCAGATGCTTCTGCGAGAACCAGCGCAAATCCTTGAGATTGAGGATTGATCAACGCGAAGGTCGGCTTTGAGTAGTTGCGTCGATCATTGTTTTCCGACCCACAAGTACGCTCTTGAATTGGCTACGAGCCACTTAGTGACAAGGCAATCACATACTTGCATTTCGGATCCGATGTCACAGCGCACCGCCCGTGTTCGCTATGCTCGCCTGTCCGACGTTCAGGCACGAGGCGATCGGCGCTTTCAGCCATGGCCGCAGACGGACACGTCACGCAGTTTTCTCTATTTCCGAGATGTTCTGTAGAATGATCGATGTTTCGCTTGTCGTCATTCCTCCGAGATTGAGAATGCGCTCTCGACGGCGCTTAAGAATGTCGCATAGTTGAGCTGTGCATCAAGAACTTCGGTTTCGAGGTCATAGTCACCAAGGAGCGTTGCGGGCACCTGTGGCATTGACTGCTCCATTGCTTCGGCGATGGCTTTGTCGCGGCACGCGGACTCAAGATCAAGCCATTCGGCGCTCGTGAGGAACAGCAGGCGATACTTGGGAAGCACCGAATACGCCCTTGAATCAATGCATGCCTGGGCGTCGTTGATTTGCGACTGCTGGAGGCCGGCGAGTCCGACAATGCGAATCGCGTCCCGCGTGTCGGCGATGTTCCCGAGCGCCGTCGCCAGCGCCGTGTTCGTGCTCTGCAGCGCAGCCGCATCTGCTTCCGAATACGCTTCAAAAAGCGAGGCCTTAAGGCTCGTAATCGTCGCCATCAACGAATCCGCCGTGGCGAGTTGACTGGCCAGCGTCGTTTGCAGCTCGTCCGCCGCCGCCATTTGGCTCAGGGAGCTGACGGCCTCCTCCCCTTCCAGGCCAGCGATCGCCATGCCGAGTGGATCAAGTCCAACGTCGTAGGCGATCTGAGTCGCCGTCAACTGCGCTGACGCATTCAGAGCAAAGAACAATGAGATCCCACCAGTGACGAGGCACGTGCGCGCGTTCATAGCCGGCTCCTTGAAAGGCGTGCGCCGTCAAGCGAGACGCACACCGCGCCGCGCTCGGCGTCGTGATATAGAGGTGAGCGTACAACGCGAAAGGCATGCGTCAATCCCCGAACAAACGCCGGTCGTGTCCCGATGCGTATACGTCCTCAACTATGTTTGCGTGTCTTTACCGCTTAGGACAAGTTAGATTTGATGTGCAATTAGTTCGCGCGCGGGCGGAGTCGATCAATTGCGCGCAACACAAAATCCGAACAAGTTCAATTTAAATGTGGAGACACGTAAAGGGAAATATTCGGGATTGACAAAAGGCCGATCTGTCAGAGAATCGAGATGTTCAACCGCCGCAACGTGTGCGATGCGTTGAGCGCTTCAGCGAGATTGAGTCATGCCCATGAGTCGGCACACTCAAGTCAGCGCATTCTTCGGAGCCGTGGTTCTCATCGGCTTGATCGGCGCTTTCGCGACAACGCCAATAACGCAGTTGAATTCAGACGACGCAGATTCGCTTGTCGAGCCGATGAGTGATCGAGCAGTTGCAGCTCCTCGTTTTCAGCGAAATGGCACTTTAGCGCACATCGACGCCGAGCCAACAGTTCGATTTGATCCGGAGACGCTTAATCTTGGCATGACGATGAAAGGCGTAACACGCTCGTCGTCATTGCGACTCATCAACGATGGCGATTCAGCGATTGAGATAATGGCAATTGCGACAGATTGTGGGTGTGTGTCGGTTGACGCTGTGACCCCACTCTCCATTCCCGCCAAGACGTCCGTCGACTTCCCGCTCCAGTTCAAAGCGCCAGGGCGCGCCGGGCGCACGCAACGATCGACGCTTGCAGCAACGCTCGCGAACGGGGAGTCAGTTCAAGCCGCTGTCGTTTCTCGCATCGTAGAGGTCGTGGCAATCAAAGAGCAGACGATTGCATCTCCAACTGATCAGGACGCAGTGGCCACACTCGTTGCCATGGATCTCAAGTCTTTCAGTTTGATTTCGGCGGACCCGCCAATTGTGGAGGTCATGAATGACTCCGCGAGCGAAATTGAAGTCCATATTGCTTCATCCGAATGGCGCACTGCGGGTTCACCACGCGTCATAGTCTTGCACACAGACCATCCTGCGTCGCCAGTGGTTGCCCTGCGCTTCAATGACGAAGCGCAGGATAATTTCCGGCGGCGCGAATCAATCACCGACAGCATTAGATGACGTCTTCGGTCTTACGTAGACCGCACACTCGAAGGAGCCGACCATGTCCCATCGGCAGCAAACACTGAGCTTTTTCGGATTGTTCCTCGCAGCGATTGCAGTCGTGCTTGTGGTGACTATTTCGAGGTCGATTGCAACGACTGGAACCGGCGCCGAACTCTTTGATGGCCGAGAAGCGTCGGGACTCGACGCCGGAGAAGGGCGAGTTATACGGCACCTTGGGGCCAGAGGTTCAACGTCTCCAACCTTTGATCCGGCTACAGCTGGTACTGCCGGCGGTATATCTGACGCTGTCCCATGCAGCGGTGGAGGCCCCTGCCCTCATTTCATCGAAGTGAATTGTGGAAATGGTGGCCACAACTACCCAACTGAGATTATCTGCTGCGGCGCTCCGCCTATCGTTCCATTCGGGCCGCTCGGAATTCCAAATACGCCTGTCATTTTGACTCCCCAGCCAGTCTCTTTGCCGTATGGCGATAAGTACGAATCCGCCGTAGATCTTTCAGTGAATGTGACTGCAGGAGCATTCAATCTCATTCGTACGTATTCCAGCAGCCCCGATTTTACGAGCGCGGGACTCATCGGTCACAACTGGATTGCATCACCATTTCAATTCCTTGTTGTTGGTGGAGGTGAAGATCCTGATCTCACCATCGCTGGCTTGGACATGCGTGAGCACACATTCACGTATGATTCAGGCGATGATGTCTGGTATACGACCGGCCCAACTGACGAATACATCGAAGAGTCGGAGATCACGATCGGCTCGGACAAGTGGGCCACTTGGAAGCTTGTTTGGCCTGGCGCGTGGGAAATGCACTTCCTGCGTGAGCACGATGATTCTGATGGCTTCACCGAGACTCCGGAAGAGCGTGAACGACTCCTGATCTTTGAGCAGGATCCATATGGCAACAACCGAGTGTACTCCTACACAACGTACGGAACGACGACTCCCAATGCCCGCTTGGATAAAATCACACTTACGGCTTCCGGTGAGGCAACCGAAGACGCCATCATTGATTTTGAGTGGATTGAAGACGACAACGATGACAATGGCGGTCGCCTCGACTATGTCAAAGTGACGCGTGACGATGGCGGCAACGACACGGAAACCCAGCGCGTTGAATACCGTTATAAGGATGATGCTAGTGGATTATCCGGGAGCGACGGCCTTCCGGCGGCGCTCGGCACTGAAGGCGACCTCATTGAGGTGCGCCACTGGATCAAGCTTGACAATTCCAGTTCAACGCCTGATGACACATGGCGATTGCTCGTGACCCAGTATCGCTATCACGGTGGCGACACGAATGAGACTTCCGTTGATCTTGACGGCGATTCGTATCTTGAATCCGGATCAGCCCATCAGCTCAAGATGATCTTCCTCCCTGAGCAGATCGAATACGTCAGTCAGAAGCACGCAGAAGAGGTCGGCGGCGCCAGTGTTGACACGCTTGCGGAAGCGGCGGATAAACTCCTGGAACTAGGCGACGGGGACGAATGGCATCCAAACCTGACCGGCACTTACTTCGTTGACGCCGCGGCCAAGGTCGTTGCTCAGTATGAAGGTTCGGGTCAGAAACGCGTTGAGGATGAATACATCCAGTCTTCCTGCGGCTGTGGAGGATCGTCGACTCAGGGCATGCTCTTGCAGCATGAGTACTTCAGCTATGTCAGCGCCGCCTACACCGACACGATCAAGATCACGGAGAAAGTCGACACGGGCTCGGGGTTCACAACGAATCGAACGCTCTATTACGACCTTGACACTCCCGGCGGAAGCAGTGTTCCCTACGTCATCAATTACGCGATTGTTGATGGAAGCGATGAATGGGTGGAGCACTACGAGTATGACTCGACGCTCCGCACGGTGACCAAGCACGCGCGGCCCTCGGCGACGGATTCGTATACGCCGGGAACATCGTCGGTTGCGCCGAGCTACACGGCGAAGACGACAGCGGGACTGGTGCATTCCTACACCTACAGCGCCAGCGGTCCATATCTGCTGGAGTCCGCAGTCGGCAAAGGGGACAAAGGCGCCCATTCGAATTTTGATCTCGTGATCGAGCGCTCGCGAGGCGACGCGAACCGCCCTTGGCTCATCACGAAAATGGAGGCGTACACGGTTGAAGGCACGTCGAACGCCGATGAGATCGAAATGTACGTCATCAACTACGGATTCCACACCACCGACGAAAATGACATCGCCTGGATCGAAACGAAGGCGGAGGCCGAACTCGAATCGGAGAATGGCCCATCCGGAACAGGCAACACCTACGACTCATACCGACTCATTGACGCCAAAGGTCGTCCCGTCTGGGATCGCGCCGAGGACAGTTCGCTCACAAAGCGGACGTATGATCCATTCACCGGCCTGGTGACTTCTGAAACACGTAATTCTCAAGATACGGTAGGGTCGCCTTGGACCTCGCTCGGGCTCTCCGGCGCAGGAAGTTGGGGCATATCAGGCGACGACATCAAGACAACCTCGACGCGCGACCTGCTTGGAAGGATCACCAAGATTGAATCCTTCGCGTCAAGTGCGCGGTCAACGGATACATTCATCGTTCGCGAGATGAAAGCGCTCTCTGAACGTCCGGACATCAATTTCTATGCAACAGCGCGGTTCCCGCATGTGATCAGCGGCGGTGGCGGAGGTGTATACGGCGGAATAGCGACGGTTACGTGGATCAGCGCCGGCGGCAACTCCATTCGATCAAGCGGATACGAACCTTCCGCGAGCGGCGGCGGGACATATGACACGGACCCGATCGCGGACGCTCTTGGCAGCGAATTGACGAAATCAGTCGTTGATCATCATGTGTCGGGCCTAGTCGAAGCGCGACATCTGTGGCACGATCTCAGCGGCACGGCGGCCACGACTGAGTACACCTATGATCAACTCGGACGCTTGGAGACTGCGAAGTCTCCGGAGGCGACGTACACGCTCTATTCGTATGACGTTTTGAATCGTCGCACCAAAAAGGAAATCGGCACCGTACTTTCCGGCGGAAGCGCCAACATGAAGACGGTCGCGGAGTGGTTCCATGACTCAGGCGGCGCAGCAACGCCGGGAATAGGCAATGGAAACATCACGCTGATGCGCACACACGTGGATGACTCAACCACACGCGACACGAAGCTGACCTTCGACTATCGCGATCGTCGAGTGATCATCGAAAATGAACTCCCTCCACACAGCTATACGCTTTACGACAATCTCGATCGAGTTGTCGAAACCGCAGTGTTTGAATCCGTTCCCACGGATATCGACACGCCGCTGGCGGATCGTGGCCGTCATGCGGTCACTCATTACAGCCAGCGCGGGAAGGTGTATAAAATTCAGAATCCTATCGATCCGGCCGAAGACCTCGCAGGCATGGGTTTCAGCGGCTACCTCGAAACCAACAGTTGGTTCGATGAGGTCGGTCGTCCCATCGCCGAATGGTCTCCCAACTCGCCTGCCCGCAAGACGATCTACGACGCGCTTGGGCGCGTCGAAACAGTGTACATCACCAACCGCGGCGGCGACGACGATCCTGGCGCCGCCGGCAACTATGTTGACGCCGAAGACGTGACCGGCGATCTCGTCATTGAGCAAACTGACTACCGCTATATCGCTGACACAACGCTAACAGACCTAAAAACAAGGAGAGTGCGCGCGCACGACGCCACGAGCGGTGACACCGGCGCTCTTGATGCGCTCGCTTCGGCGAAGAAGGTCACGACTTACTCGGGAAGCTACTTTGATGACGCGAATCGGCCAATACGCTCAGTCAATTATGGCACGAACACGACTGGCTTCGTACACGGCGGCAGTGCGCCCACGGTGAATCAGGCGAGCCCGCCCAACCATGCGACGGGCGGCGCACAGCTCGTGAACGCCACAAGCTATAACGAGCGCGGCCTCGTTGACGAGACAACGGATCCGACGGGAGCAGTCACGAAGACGTTTTACGACGACATGAACCGGCGAATAGCCGTGATCGAGAACTACGACAACGCGGCCGTCAGCTGGGATTCAACGAACGATCGCTGGAAGATTACTGGACTCAACATCGCCGAGCCTGATGTCGATTGCGGCGTGACCTTCACCTTCGACGACTCCAGTCACCTCATCAAGCGTGTCGCGTTTGTTCCCAAGTCCGGCGGGGGTGAAGATGTCCAGGAGACGTATTACGAATATGGCGTCGGTGTCACGGCCGGCAATCACATCGCCAGTAACGACATCCTCTTCCGAATTAATTACCCCAACGAGTCCACCGGCGCCAAAGGCGCCGCCGACGCGTACCGCGTGCGTTATGAGTACAACCGACAGGGCGAAACCATCTTCATGAACGATCAGAATCGCATCCAGCATGTGTACACGCGCGATGCGATGGGCCGCGTCACCAAAGACGAGATTACGGCCTGGGGCAGCGCCACCAACATCAGCCAGTGGATCGACCGTATTGAGACGACCTACGACGACTTCGGACGACGTGAGACCGTCAAGAGCAAGGACGACACGACGATCAAGAACGCCGTGAAGTTTAAGTACGACGCGCAATGGCGCGTTGACGAGCTCTGGCAGGATCACGACGGAGACGTCGATGAAAACGGCATGGGCACGAACAGCCAGGTCGTCACGTACGCATACGAAGACGCCAAGATGGCCGACGGCAACTATGCGCGACTGGACACGATGACCTATCCCGACGGCGCCGTGCTCGAGTCAGAGTAC
Source organism: Smithsoniella earleae (assembly GCA_032356285.1). Taxonomy (NCBI): domain Eukaryota; kingdom Viridiplantae; phylum Chlorophyta; class Ulvophyceae; genus Smithsoniella; species Smithsoniella earleae. The sequence continues at coordinate 174,359 of JAULKQ010069767.1, read as the reverse complement.
GGGACCGCGAGCGCGCTCAATGACGTGATCAGTCGCGTCGAGTCACTCGCGCTCGATTCGACGACATTGGTCAGTTACGACTTCGTCGGCGGCGGCATGTATGCGAAGGTGAAATATCCAGAGCCTGAAATCCGTCTCGATCGAACTGTGGCTCACAACGGTTCACGCACCAGCGGCGAGTATCCAGGCTGGGACGCGTTCGGCCGAATTGAGAATCAGGTGTGGGTCGATGACAGCCTGACCACGCACTCCACCGACACGACGGTCCCCAACATCCCGCCGATCGTCGAGCTTGAGTACGCCTACGACAAATCGAACAACCGGACGCACAAGTATGATGTGCGTCCGGGAGCATTGCGCGCCGAGCGAGATCAGCAGTACACATACGACGAGCTCGATCGCCTCACTGAAGCGAAACGCGGCTCGTGGAATGGCTCGACGCTGACGCTTGGGAACGACTCGCAGCAATGGTCACTCGACATGCTCGGCAACTGGGACTACGTCGATACGGACTTCGACGGCAACGGAACGTACTCATCCACAACCGAGCGCGACGAGCGAAGCCACAACTTCGCCAACGAGCTCAACCAGCGCGTGCTCAAGGGACAGGCCGGCGGCGGTGGTGACGACACGCTCGACCTCACCTTCGACGACAGCGGCAACATCATGGACGCCGACCGCGCCGGAGGCACGGAAGTCACCTACGAGCACGATGGATGGAATCGGTTAGTGTCCGCTACGTTCGGGAGCGACCTGCGCTCAGAATACGAATACAATGGGTTGAACTGGCGAACCGTCGCCCGATTCGATGCGCAGTTGGATCAGGATCTCGATCAGGAGCGCGTGATGTATTACGACCAGTCGTGGCGACTGCTCGAAGAGCACATCGACGATGATTACGACGTCTCCGCGGGAGCGGACCGGGCGCTGCAGTACGTATGGGGCAACCGATACGTTGACGACATCGTCTACCGCCGGTCCAACGACGACCTGACTGACGACGATCCGGACGTCACCTACAGCCTCAAATGGAATTACCTCACGGACGCCATGTTCAGCGTGGTCGCAATTGTGAAGGAACGCAATGCCGTGCTCGCCGAGCGCGTGCGATATGACGCTTACGGCAATTCCCGACATCAACGCGCCGGGGATGTCGATGGTGACGGCGACACTGACGGCGCCGACAACACGGCCTATCTTGCCGCGAGCGGCAAGACAATTGATCAGGCTGGATACAATGTCGATGCGGACGTCAACCGCGATGGAACAGTCAATGGCACCGACGGCACGCTGATTACCAACGACTTTGGTTCGGCGCTGGCCAAAGGGCAGCACTCTAACATTGATAACGTAATCGGAGTAAATGGATTCGTGTTCACTGCCTCCGATGAACTATACATTGTACGGGACCGCTCGTACGATATTCGTCAATGTAGATGGCTTGAGCGATCAGACAGCAAAGCGAATAGATATTCGTTCTATGTCAACAATCCTCAGAGTTCCGAGGGCGATTCATTGCCTTCCAGTCCATATGACGACATATGCCGCACTGATATTTTCTCAACTGACTGCGCGCAAGTGTGTGCGGCAACAGGCGAATTCGGCAAAACAAATTGCCATGCCCCTTCCGGCCAAGCCCAATGCTGCATCTGCACCCAGAATGTTCAACAACAACATCCAGGTTATTCCCCAATAGAATACTTAGAAGTGCAAGATTGTATTCGAGAGCACGAAGAGGTCCATGTCGGCGAGTGCGCTCCTGGGGGATGGATTAATTCAGATGCATGTGGAGAATGTGCGGGATACAAGGCTGAAGCCAAATGCCTTCGAAGGATCGACAATCCAACTCAAATAATGGATGATTTCTATAACAATGCAAAATCACAATGCGAAGCTAATTGCAACAATTGCAACAGCGCTAGCACTAAAGGCTGTGACGGCTGCTAACAGCGGCGAAAGCATGAGCTTGGAGGCCCAAGCACAGCGTCATGGCTTTGACAGTCTTCAAATGCGCTCCGTGGAGCCAGAAGATTCCAGAAGCACTGTGGCAGAGAATCAGGAATGGCAGCTCACGGTCAATCATGACACCTTCAATCAGTCCAATACATATCAACTGTACGATCGCAATTCAGGGGATTTGGTGTGGAGCCAGCAGATTCCCGTACATGCGGACGGAGGATTCTTAACTGCCGATGGATTCGTTGTACTTTATACAAATGACTGGATCGATGTTCAGGATCCAATTCCGCTATCTCAGAATATTTCATTGAGCGCGATCGGAGCCATCGTGGGCATTGACCCTTCAGGAGCAACAATATTTTTTACGCCAACCAAGCGCTTCACTGACGCATCTTGGCGGCCTGCAATTGAAACTGAGATCCTAGATATTATAGTCGTCGGCGATTGGTGCGTGGCATATGAAAAGGGCCTTCTCAAGCGAACGGCCCAACAGCGACTAGTTCAAGAGGATCGATGGAATATAATTAATACTTCGACCGGACTTGCATCTGAAATTCTAGCGCCGATGCCAAACGACCCGGCAGTTGTTTCATTTTTAGGCATTTCTCCCGCAAGCGTAGATGATTCAATTGTACTCACTGTTTTTGTCGAGTATACAGATATGCCATTGGCGAATGTATTCTTAGTATTTTTCAATATCGATCGCAACCAAAGTTATACAATTCGACTTTCTGGGCAGGATCGCGCCGCCTGGCTTAGAGTCGTGAGCCTTGACGAGCAAGTGATTCTGCGGGACAATGGACTTGATCTGATTTGCCCTAATGAAGACAAGAAAAGATCGTTCTATTTCGAAATCACTGATGATTTGTGGAGAGTAGATACTGTCCCTCCTCATAGATAAGTCGCTACCGAATACGAACAACAATCAGCGCGGATTAGAGTAGAAATGGCGATTGAGCCAAATCTACACGGCCTAGTCGAACTCAGATGATTCGGTGTTGCCGTCGTAGAACAACTAGACGACTGTTTTATTAGATTTGGGAGAGACAAGTGGTTTATCTGTCGCAGGGCTGCTTAGCCGCCGTCGCCGATTTGCTCGCCCATATCCTGAGCATATATTAACAATAGCACTGAAGGCTATTTTGGCCAAGGCTCTGTTTGACGGATCGCTTTTTTGGCGCTTGTGTCGGTTGCGCCCCCGGGTTATTGATGGGATCGCGGCCTGCGGCATGGAGGCCGTCATGACACCATTTGATCTTAAAAATTCGCAGTGGAGACTCATCGCGCCGCTGCTTCCAAAGCAGCGGCGCGGCGGACGGTGAAACGATCATCGAACCACCCACAACGGCATGTTTTGGGTGCTGCGATGCGGTCCGCCGTGGCGCGACATGCACGAGCGCTACGAGAACTGGCAGAGCGTCTACATTCGCTTTCGGCGATGGTCGACCGACGGCAAGCTCGACCGCATTCTCCGCGCCCTGCGCGTCCGCATCGACCGTGACGGATTGATCGATTGGGATCTGTGGTGCGTGGATGGTAGGAACGTGCGCGCGGCTCGGGCCGCCGCCGGCGCTTCGAAACAAAGTCGCCAAAGAGCCCGACAATCACGCCCTCGGACGCTCCCGAGGCGGATTCGGGCCAAGCTGCTTCTGGTTTGTTGTGGACGAGGAGTCCCCCTGGGCGTGATCGTGACGGCGGGGCGGGACAATGAGTCCAAGCAGTTTGAGTCGCTAATCGGAAGCGTGTTGACCTGCCCCCAAGGTTTGTACCAAGTTCTATGTTAGACCAACAATGTGTGCGGCGTGGATGACAAGAAAGACCTCGCCCTACTGAACGGGTCGATCTGGGCGGACATAGGTCTTTCCGGCTCAGCATGGTCATTGCTTGGGAATGGCTTCGACTTCGACCTTGCTCTCTGAGCACTGAAAGCAACCGCTGGGTTCGCTCGAACTGATCGGGATTCAACGCACCAGTCTGAAAATCTTATGTTGGTAAGCACAGACGCAATTCAAACGTCTGAATTTTGGCCGCTCTCAGCCGTGATAGGTGAGCTGATCGCATCCGACTCTTGCAACTGTTCACGAACCCAAAGGACCAAAGTACGGCACTCCGGCGCTATGGGCCGCATATACACATCGGCCATTGTCGAGCTTGACGAATGGCCAAGCCACCGTCGCATCTCACTGATCGAGCATGTAGGTCTTGAACCGAATTCCGTTGCTCCGAGGTGCCGCAAGATGTAAAACCCCTGCATCGTCTCTTTGGACTCACCGATCGACTTTCGGAGCTTATTCCACCACAAGCCAATTGCGTCCGTTTTTCCGTGCACGAGCGGAAGACCATTGCGCGTTGTGAAAAGCAAATCGCCTGACGATCGTGGTGAATCGTCCAGATACGCCTGAATATGCGCCCAAACATGCGGCGGTGTGACGCCGTACCGATTTACGCCGGTTTTTCCGCGGCGTAGATCATATCCTTCACCATCGATCTGGCCCACGCGCAGGGCCGCAATATCCCGCTGACCGAATCCCAGGCCTATCCCAATCCATATCAAAGTGCGTTCGCGCACATTGCAGGCTGCGATCAAGCGTTGCAGTTGTTTCAATGTGGGAAGCGCGCGTTCTTGGGCAGGCTGCCCTCGGATTGAGTCGCGCGAGTCCCAGTTCCAGGGAAGTACCTGATGCCCATGCTCCTGTCGTCCGGCGCGGTCGATTAACGCCTTCACTACCTGCATCCGCATTCGGATCCGAATGTCAGAGTACTCGTCTCTAGCAAGCCGCCGGTTGTAGCTCTCAATGTCATTCATCGTCAGATCAATGACGCGCAAGCGACCGACAGCACCGTGACCATGAAGTGAATTGATATGTTCGAGAAATGCTTTGACGCGACGTTGGCGATCGACGAAGACACCGTGTGTGATCATGCCTTTTATTCGCGCCGTCTCTTCAGCCCGGACTCGACCCTCTTCCGCATTGAGATAGCCGGATGCAATCTCCACGAGGGAGCCACGAATGTGTGATTGATCTGATTCGGAAAATCGACTCGGCTCTACCGGGGCCTGCGACAGAGATCGCGCTCTTTTCGCTGAATCATTCGCGGCGGAACACCCTTCCAAATGCCCCACAAGCCACCGATGATACTCAAGCCTGGCTTCCTCTTCGGGGATGTTGCCGAAGCGGTGTTTCCGTGGAGTGCCCGTGGCCGAATCCCTGTATGAAACATGCCAACCGATCCCCCGGATCTTTGTGTAGGTGAGCTTGGGAACCCGCTTTTGTCGCCGACGCTTTGACATGTGTATACTCCGCCCCGCACTCCATCAGGGCGGGCGGATTGTAGTGCATCCCTCTCACTCTTTGTAGTGAAAAACCCTGTTGCCACCTTAGCTCAGTTGGTAGAGCGGAGCTTTCGTAAAGCTCAGGTCCGGAGTTCGAGTCTCCGAGGTGGCTTTCGCCGTTTGATCCAAGGCATAGTCCTTGACGAATCGAGCGGCGTCCCCTTCAAATTCGCGCAATGAAAAAAGGAGAGCCGCAAGCGACTCTCCTTCGAGGGTGCGTCCGATCTCGTGGGGATCGAATCAGACCGCATGAGAAACTAAATTCACGGACACGCGCCCCAGTCGGCCAGCAGCGACGCAAGGTCTGCGCCGTTTACGATGCCGTCGCCGTTGAGGTCCGACGACATGTTGCTCGTGCCCCAATTCGCGAGCAGCGACGCAAGGTCTCCACCGTCCACCATGCCGTCGCCGTTGATGTCGGACGGGCAGGCGTTCAGGCCGGTGTACGTCAGCACGACGGTGTTGCCGACCAAGCTCATCTCGAATCCTTCGGCGCCAGTGAGTGATTCAAACATGCCATTTACACCGCTGTTGGCCGTAAACACTTCGAACGTCTGGCCCATCATGGGCTCGAAATCGTCCAGCAGTTCGACGAAGAGTTCGCCCGCAAGCGACGCCTCATCCTGCGTCTCGTAGACATCACGCTCGGTCGGAGCGTCGCCCGCAATCTGCACGACGATGCGGCCGCTCGACTGCTGCACGTATGAGCCGCCGATGTAGATGTAGCCAACATCGCTGCCCGTGCTCTCGACACCAAACTCACCCGCATTCACAATGTCCACATCAATGTCTGCGGTCTCGGTCGTCAGCATGGATCCAGTCGCCGCGATCTCGATCGTTCCCGAACCAAAGATGTCTGAGCCGGCTCGCTGAATGAGCATGTCTTCCACGACAAGCTCCGTTGAAGAATGCACCAAATTGACCGTTGAGCTGCTGCGAAGATCAACATGCGTCTCAAACTCGCCGCCGTTTCCGCTCAGTGTGATGTCGCCAGTCAGACGCACCGGCGCACTTCCGATGAGGCGCGCCCGAAAACTGACCAGATCATCCATCATGAGATCGCCGCTCATACGCCATCCGCCGTTCTGCGGACCATTCACCTCCAGCACCGAGGCGGTCAGGTCGATGTCGCCGGCCCACGCCGGGCCACCACCCTGTTCACCGTTGATGCGCAGAATGCCCCCCACCGCAACAGTCGTCGTCTGAACCGACGCCGCATCGTGCGCACCGGCGATCGTCAGAATGCTCTGCGAACCAACATTGACGCTCGAACCGAAGTCGAAATCCACCGGCGCTTCAATCACCAGCTCGCCAGAGCTCACATCAATGTCGCCCTGCACCGTAAACAGACCACCCGTGATGCGCGCCATGTTCCCAGCGCCCGCCGCCGAATCCAGCGCGCCGCTAAGCGTCCAGCCGTCATCGAAACTGATCTCCGTATTCGGCCCAAGATTCACCTCATTGACGGAGAGAAACATCGGACCGTCCACGATCAAGCTCGAATTCGCGCTGAGCACATTCACCAGCGGCGGCAACGCAATCGCCCCTCCACCCGCGACCGTCACCATCAGTTCGCCGCCGGACGCCGAGATGAGTTCACCGCCGAGTCCATTGAACGGAACCAAGTTGCCTGAATTGACTTCAATCAGGCCATGACCAGTGATGCGCGCATCACTCGAAAGCGTGAGCTGCGTGTTGACGCGCGTATGGCCGCCGGAAAGCTGCAACGCCGCCTCCGATTCGACATCAAGCGTGTCGACATCGAAGCCAAGACCAGCGCCCGTGACGAAAATGCGCGAATCAACGCCCGTAATCGTCGCGACCGCGGCGCCATTCGTGACATTCAGAAAATGTCCATTGTTCGAAAGCGCCAGATTGCCCGAGACGAACAGCGACGCCAGCGCTGCCGAGTCGCCGTTCAAGAAAATGTTCGCAGGCCCACCGTTGATGATCGCGGCGTCGGCATTGGCCGGCACCTGCCCATTTGTCCAGTTCCCGCCGATGTGCCAACTCGTGTTGACCGCTCCCGACCAGATGTGCGCATCGCCGCCGGGCCCAACCAGCCCCGCGACGCCGCTGGATGCGGTGGAGAGCGTCAGCGCTGCAGCAAGACCGGCTCGCTGAACCATCGCGTTTTTCAAGATGTTTTTGTGTGAATACCCCATTGATGCAATCCTCTGGAAACCATTCCGTTCGTTGCAGGGCGAATGGCCGAAGGACGCCTCCGGCGCCGCCCATGACTTGTCACATTTGTTCCAGAGAACGACGCGAATCGCCGGCGCGAAGTGCGCCACGCATTCAACATAAAATTGAGAGGTCCTTACAGGGAGTTCGGCGTTTCGCTCAGTGCGTGGCGCAAGAGAGCCTTCCGCGCCCACGGACGCTGTGCTTCATCAAGCGCTTCAACCGCCGTCGCCGCTTCAACAATCGATCTATGCGTGGCGATAAGGTCCACAACAATCGCCTCCGCCTCCCGGAACTGCGCCCGTGCCGCCTCGCGCTGCGCAATGCGAGCCGGCTCGGGCGTCGCTTCGAAAACGCGAACCGTCCCATCGTGCGAACCGGTGACGAGCCGCTCACCTGCTCCATCAAACGCAACGGCGCGAATGGCGTTCTCATGCCCCTTGAACGACGCGACCACTTCGTGACGCTCCAGATCCCACAGCATGATCTCGCCGAACCAGGATCCCGCCGCCAGACGGCGCTGGTCCGGCGTCAAACTCAGACTCGTCACGAACTGCCCGTGTCCCTTGAGTTCGTGAAGCAAGGCGCCATCCGCCGCATTCCACACGCGCACGCTTTGATCGCGCGAACCGGTGTAAATCGTGCGCCCGTCCCCGCTGTAGATGACCGCGAACACATCGGATGTGTGCCCTTCAAGCTCATGCACGAGCGCTCCGGTTTGCACATTCCAGACGCGCACCGTGTGATCGCGCGATGAGGATGCAAGTGTTTCGCCATCCGGGCTGAACGCGATGGAAATAACACGCGCGCTGTGGCCTTCAAACGTGCGAAGATGCTCGCCCGTGGTGGGATCCCAAATTCGAATGGTCCGATCATCGCCCGCTGATGCTATCAACTGGTCGTCCGAGCTAAACGCAACGGTCCAGACGGCGCCGCCATGACCGTCCAACTCCCTTTCGAGCGATCCTGTGTGCGCACTGAACACACGCACACGGTGATCGTGCGAACCGGTGGCAATCCGGTCGCCATGATTGGAAAACGCCAGCCCATAGACCGGCGCGGCATGCCCACGCAGAGCGCCCAGTTCGCTCACGAGAACAGGATCCCACAGTCGAACGGCGCCGTCGTCCGAAGCCGTTGCAACCACACTGCCGTCCGGACTGAAACGCGCGTTGATAATGCGCCCTGCGTATCCGCGCAAACACGTCACCAGTTCCGGCATAGCGCCGGCGTCCATGTCCCACGCGCGTACCGTGCGATCCCAAGATGTAGAAATCAGGGTTCTGCCGTCGCGCGTGAAGCGCACGCCGGAAACCGCGTCGCCATGACCGCGCCGAAGCAGCCCTTCGCTCTCTTCGTTCAGAGGCCAGAGCATGATCTCGCGATGGCTCTGACCCGCCGCGAGAATGGAGTTGTCCGGGCTGAATGCGAGTGAACGCACCGTGCCAACCGTCCCAGGGCGCTGTAAACGGCGCACTTCTGCCCCTGTGCGCACGTCCCACACAACTGAAATTCCGGTGACGCCGCCCGCGGCGAACAGTGCGCCATCCGCACTGAACGCGCCCGCATACACCTCGCCTGGAAAACTCAGTTCCAGCCCCGTCGGTGCGCCGTCAGCCTCCCGAAGCCGAATGTCGCCTGCCTGGTTCCACGTCACGAGCGCCGCGCGATCCGGCGAAAACTGCGCGCCGGTCACGCCGCCCGGTTGATCATCAAATGTGTAAATCGTCTCACCCGTTGAAGCGTCCAAGAGCCGCGCCGCGCCGTTGATTGTCGCCGCAGCCACCACGTCATCTCCATACGACACCGTCGCCAGCGTGGCGCCAAAGTCGTGCAACGTGCGCACAAGATCGCCAGTCATTGCGTCCCACACCTGCACCAGCCCGCCTTCCGATCCCGTCGCGAGGCGCGACGTATCCGGATTGAACGCAACAGTCATGTGCGGCTCGCCAGCGCCTTCGCTCTTCGCAATGAGTGTGCGCGCATCCGCATCCCACACGCGCACAATCCCGTCGCGCCCGGCCGTCACGAACCGCGATCCGTCCGCGCTCATGTCCATCCCGAAGATCATGTCATCGTGTGCTTCGACGGCGAAGATGGTGCGATCGACGAAACTCGCCAGCAGCCGCCATTCCCAGTCCCGATGCACGACCGGCGCCTGATCCAGCCGCCTTCGCGCGATTTCAATCTCACCGGATTGATACCCGGACATTGCCGCCGCAACATTGGCGACATACGCCTGCCACAGCGCGGCGTCTCGATCCGCCAGCGCCACCTCCTCCGCAAATCGTCGCTGCTTCGCTTCATGCGTTGCGCGCCACGCAAACACTGACGTCATTGTCAATCCAATCAGCAGCGCCGCCGCGATGCCGATCGCGCTGTTCACCACCGTCCGGTTACGCCGCGCGAAAAGGCGGCACTGACGCATGAGCGTCGGCGGGCGCGCCTCAATCGTCTCCAGCCGCAGGTGCCGCCGAATGTCCGTCGCCAGCGCCGCCGCCGTGCGATAGCGCCGATCCGGCTCCTTTTCGAGCGCCATTAAGATGATCGCTTCGATGTCGCCGCGCAATCGCAGATCGAGGGCGCCCGGCCGAACCGGCGCATCCTCCCGCACCTTGCGCAGCGCTTCGCCGAGCGGCGCACTGCTCAAATCATGCGGCAGCCGCCCGGTCACCAACTCATACAACATCACACCGAGTGAATACACATCCGCGCGCGCATCAACAACACTCCCCGCGCACTGCTCCGGGCTCATGTAGTTCAGCGTCCCGATCAGCGCCCGCTCATCCGTCAAATTCATGCTGACAGTCTGATCAGGATCCGTGGAACGCGCAATGCCGAAGTCAATCACCTTCGGCCGACCGCTCGCATCAACGAGCACATTGGACGGCTTCAAATCACGGTGAATCACACCATTCAGATGCCCGTGCTGCACCGCATCGCACACTTCGACGAACAGCGCCAATCGCTCAGTCAGTTCGAGCCCGCGCGCCGTGGCGAATTCTGTGATCGGCAAGGCGTCGGGCACATGCTCCATCGCGAAGTACGGAACCTGCACGCCGCGACCATCGTCGTACGCGCCGGCGTCATAGATCTGCGCAATCGCTGGATGGCGCAACTTCGCCAGAATCTCTGTTTCGAAGCGAAACCGTTGCAGCGCATCGGGCCGAGTCAAACCATGCCGCAAGACCTTCAGCGCCACCCGCCGCCGCGTGGATTCCTGAATCGCCTCATACACCGTCGCCATGCCGCCGACGCCGATGATGCGCTCAACGCGATACCCGTTGATCACAGCCCCCGCCGTCGCCGGCAGCGCCGCCACCGGTCGCGGCAGCGCGGACGTCTCCAAGAACCCCGACGGCCGGTCTACGGCTCGCAGCAAAGACGCCATCTTTCGGCGCAATTGTTCGTTCTCGGCGCATTCCTGATCGACGTAGCGGCGCCGCTCGGACTGATCCTCAATGTTCAGCGCCTCTTTCAAGAGCGCATGCGACCGCCGTGCAAGTTCACGATCCATCGAGCGACCCCGCGCTCTGATCTTCCAGTTGGCACGACAGCCACGCCTTTGCGGCGCTCCACTCCCGATCCACACTCCGCCGTCCCATCGAGAGCGTTTCGGCGATCTCATCGATTGTCAGTCCGCCGAAGAAACGGAGTTCGACGATCTCCGCCTGGCGTGGATCCAGCTCTTGCAGTTCGTTGAGCGCTTCATCGAGCGCAATCAGATCGATCCCCGCTCCCGGCGCCGCCGGCTCCACATCGTGCAGCGACAAACCGCGTTGACCGCCGCCGCGCTTATCGGCGAGCCTTCCGCGCGCGTGATCCACAAGAATGCGCCGAATGACGCGCGAGGCCACCGAGAAAAAGTGCGCCCGGTCCTTCCAATCCGTAGATCGCTGATCGATGAGCTTCAGATATGCCTCGTGCACCAGCGCCGTTGGCTGAAGCGTGTGATCCCGCCGCTCGCCGCGCATGTGCCCGGCGGCGAGCCGGTGCAGATCATCATAAATCGCGGCCATCAGCGCGTTGACGTCGTCCCGTTCACCGGACGACGCCGCCCGGAGCAGACTCGTCAAATTGGCCTGGGCGTCGCTCATGCATCGCAGTTCCACCGTCGACTCAGATTTCGACTGAGCCTCAGCAGACCGCGAGTATACCGGCGCACCGCCCCCATTCGCCCCGGCGCGTCGCCGATTGGACGAGGAATGAACACGTCGATCCAAGACGCCGGATTCCCGGCTCTCCGCCAATATGGACATCATCTTCTCCGATCAGCCCGCGAACGAGACACCCTCGAAGAGAGACGCGAGACGCCGCTCCAAATTGCGCCACCATTTCGTCAGCTCCATAAAAAAAAGGAGAGCCGCGAACGGCTCTCCCTTTCTCGGCGCCGGATCCGGCCCGATTGGGAGCGGATCAGGAAGCCCCTCATCACGATCCAAGAGCCCTATTCGCACGGCCCCCAGTTCGAGAGCATGCTCGCCAGATCAGCGCCATTTACGATGCCGTCGCCATTCAGATCCGCGCCGGCATCATCCGTTCCCCACAACGACAGAAGCGTTGCGAGGTCTCCTCCATCCACCGACCCGTTGCCGTTCAGATCACTGGCGCACGGCGATTCGAAACTCACGTAGTGCTCACCGTCGTCCAGATTGATCCAGCCGACATTTTCTCCCCACGCGTAACCGCGCAGGCGCCCCGTGGCGAATTCGAAACGCGCGCCGTCGGCGCCAATGGCGCCTTCTGTTCCAAAGTTGATCCAGCCGGCATTCTCACCCCACGCAAAGCCGCGCAGGTAGCTCGTGGTGAGAATGTTGACTCCGTAGTGAGGCGGCGTGATGCCTCCACCCTGGAACCCGCCGTACGGGCCGTTGCCGTTGCCGACGGTGATCCATCCTTCATTCTCCGCCCAGATGTATCCCGAGAGATACGCGACGGGGTCACCGGCGGGAACGATTGGCAGGTTGAGGTCGGTGAAGACGACGCCTGCATCCGTGCTATCCGCGTCCCGCCAGTTCATCCAGCCGATGTTCTCGCCCCACGAATGCTTGTTCGTCTCATGGACGTTGCTTTGGGCGAGCGCGCCGGCCGCAGACCCGAGTGAGACCGCAATCGCCAGGAATGTTGGTTTCAATGTTCGCATAGCGAACTCCTTTCCTTTCGTAGCGGCGTTCGCTTAGAAGCTCATGTTGTCCCAGCCGTCGGCGCCGGCGGGCGTTCCGCGAAGCGTGCCGACGAAGTTGCCGGCGGCGATGTCATAGTTCGTGGTGTTTGTGCGCGCCATGTTCTTCACGAGGAAGCATCCGCCGCCCGTGATGTAGTACCCGCGCGTACCGTCCGTCGCCGTGTTGCCTTCAACACGCGAGCCATCAGCGCCGGCGCCGCGGAAGTTCGCGTCGCCGGAGTTGCTGTCCGCATGGTTGCCGACGATGTGGGAATCGGCGCCAAACTGGATGCCGTTGCCACTGTTGAAGTAAGCGCGGCAGTTGATGATGGTGGCGGCCGAAGACCCGGAAATGCCGATGCCGGAATTGTTGTTCGCCGCGCAGTTGGTCACGAGTCCGGCGCCGGACGTCGAAATCCCGCTCGAACCATTCTGACGCGTCGTGCTGTTCGAAACCGTCGAACCCGAGAACGTGCGAATGCCATTGATGCCGTTCAAGACGGCCGAGCATTCTGCAACCACACCACCAAGTCGCACGAAGATGCCTTCGCCACCATTGTTGTTGGCGGTTGAACCGCGAACCACTGCCGCGTCTCCGAGATCAATGCCATTGCCGCTATTACCGTCGACCGTGCAGTTCTCAACCAGCACTGCGTCGGCCCCGATGTTGACGCCGGACGACAGGAATTCGCCATAGATCCCGGCAAGCGTATTCAACGACGCCGAGGTGTCCTGAACGACTGATGATGGCCCCACCTTGACGCCATTGGCATTGGTTGAAGCGGTGCAACCAGAGATGCGCGAACGCGGACCGGAGACGATGCCATCGCCACCGTTGTTATTGGAGGCAGTGTTCACAACCACACATTCCTGACCGACAAGAAGAATGCCCTCTTCGACGCAGCTCGCCACGGCGCAGGAATCCACGACGCTCGATCCGTCGGCACGAATACCGATGGTTCCGGCGCCGCGCACAGTGCAGTTGGCGATCGTCGCAACGGTGCCCGCCGTGATGCCTCGGTTGCCCGGCTCGGTCACCGTGCAATTCGTGACTTTGCTGTGCACATCGACGAATATGCCGTGACCGCCGTCAAAGCGGGATGTGCAATTGTTGAGGCTGGCGCCGTTGCTGAACTCAAAGCCGTTGCTTCCGTTGTCACGCGAGACGCAGTTCTCGGCCGTCGTGCCGGTGGCGCCCACAAACCCCTTGTTGAGGTTGCCACGCGACACCGAATCAACAAAGAGCGAGGACGTTCCGATCGAATTGAATCCGTCGATTCCGTTGTCCGAAGACATACATCCGCGAACGATCGAACCGGTGCTCACGACAAAGCCCGTCTCCGCATTGGCGCCGGCCGTGCAGTCGATGACGACGCTGTACGGCCCAAGCTCAAACCCATCTTCATTCGTGCTGGTCGCCGAACAATTGACGACGCGGGCGCGGTTGCCCATGATCAGCGCGTCCCGGCCCATTTCTCGGAAGTTCACATTCTCCACGACGCAATCGTCGTCATCGAAGAAATTAATCCCAAACTGACCCCAGCCTTCGACGTTGCCGTTCACAACTTTCAAGTTGAGCCGGTCGCTCACACCCAGCGGCTGAATTCCGGACAATGATCCCTCGACGCCGATCAGCGAAAACCCGTTCATATCGATCGTCACATTGTGCGCGTCGATCGTGATCCCGTGCTGCCCCGCCACCCCGGTGATGTTGCTCGTGAACACATACGAACCCGGCTCCGTGATCGCATACGGAAAACTCGAGATCGTTTGCTGATTGATCTGAACCCGATTCGTCGGTTGCGGCGAGCCCGACGGCGGAACCAAATCCCCCGCCATTGCCGCGCCGGCGAGCATTAAACCCACCGCCGTGCCTGTGACATAGTTGCGCTTCATGATCATCTCCCAATCTGATGGCGTCCGAAAAAGGGCGCCTGGTTCTTGACTGCGAAGGGCCCTCCCCTCCGCCAACGCAACTCGTGCCGCCAAATCGGCACTCCGGTCTTGGTGGAGACATGTCCCGGCGTATACTGGGCAATGTCGAGCAGCGTCCATGAAGGAACGCACCGTCTCGACGTTGGGCGTCTCATCGAGTTTGTGTTTTTTTCTCTGGAGCGAGAGGAAGCTCCCATGTCGGCGTCACCGGCACAGGAAGAAGTCACTCAACTGCTGTTCCGCGTCGGAAGCGGCGATGACGCTGCCGCCAGCGACCTGCTGCCACTTGTCTACGAAGAACTACGACGTCTTGCCGACGCCTTCATGCGTCAGGAACGCCGCGACCACACTCTTCAGCCCACAGCGCTCGTTCACGAGGCGTACCTGCGCCTCGTCGATCAAACGCGCGTCCGCTGGCAGGACCGAACTCACTTCTTCGCCGTCGCCGCGACGTGCATGCGCCGCATCCTCGTGAACCACGCGCGCGATCGCGGCCGCCAAAAACGAGGCGGCGGCGCCCAGCGCGTCACACTCAAAGACCTCGCCGACACCGGCGCCATCGGCGACGCCGAACTCGTCGATCTTGACGACGCCTTAGCGCGCCTCGAACAACTCGACGCCCGCAAAGTGCGCGTCGTCGAATTCCGCTTCTTCGCCGGCCTCACCGTCGAACAAACCGCGGAACTGCTCGACCTCTCCCCCGTCACCGTCAAACGTGACTGGGATTTCGCCCGCGCCTGGCTGCTCAAGGAATTGATCGAAGGGTCGACGAATGTCTCCTGAACGATTCAAGACCATTGAAGCCATCTTCGCCCAGGCCGCCGATGCGCGCGGCGCCGAACGCGAAGCGCTCCTCAACCGCGCCTGCGCCGGTGATGACGACCTTCGCCATGAAGTTCTGAAACTCTTGACCGCGCACGACGGCGCCGGCGAATTCCTCAACGAACCCGCGACCGGTCACATCGACGCCATCACCAAAGCCGTGAAAGACACCGATCGCGGCGTCGGACGCACCTTCGGCGCCTACGAAGCCATTGACCGCATCGGCGCCGGCGGCATGGGCGCCGTGTACCTCGCCCGGCGCACCGACGAACAGTTCGAGAAACACGTCGCCATCAAAGTCATTCACTGGTGGATGGACACGGCAGAGATCATGCGCCGTTTCAAACGCGAACAGCGCGTCCTCGCTCGCCTTCAGCACCCCAACATCGCCATGCTGCTCGACGCCGGCGTCGATGACGACGGCGCCCCATACATCGTAATGGAATACGTCGATGGACAACCCATCGATCGCTATTGCAACGAGCACGACCTTCAAATCGAAGACCGCCTCGACCTCTTCCTCAGTGCATGTGACGCCATACAATCGGCGCACCACAACCTCATCGTCCATCTCGACATCAAACCCAGCAATATCCTCGTCACCGAAGACGGCCTCGTAAAGCTCGTTGATTTCGGCATTGCACGTTTGCTTGACCCCGATGACAGCGGCGCCACGCGCACCGACGCCCGCGTTTTTACGCCCGCCTACGCCGCGCCCGAACAAATCGCCGGTGACCATCTCACCACAGCCACTGACGTCTACGCGCTCGGCGTCGTCCTCTTTGAACTCCTCACCGGCGAACGTCCATTCAATGCATCCGGCGACGGTTCTCAAAGCATCGCCGATGTGATTCTGACCACACCACCGCTGCGACCGAGCACCGTCGTCGCCACCGGCTCAGCCTACGACCCCGATCACAAACGGAATCGCCGCCTCGCTCGCCGCCTGCAAGGCGACCTCGACAACATCGCGCTCAAAGCCATGCGCAAAGAACCGGAGCGGCGCTACGCCACCGTGCAAAACCTTGCCGATGACATCCGCCGCCATCTCGCCGGGCGCACGGTCGCGGCTCGCCCAGACACGTTCGCCTATCGCACCTCGCGCTTTGTGCGCCGGAATCGCATTCCCGTCGCCGCAGCGGCGCTCATTCTTGTTTCGCTCATCGTCGGCATTGCCGCCGTCAGTTGGCAGGCCCACGAAACGGCGCTGCAGCGCGATCGCGCCGAACGCCGCTTCGCTGATCTGCGCCAACTCACCAATACACTCATCGAACGCGTCGATCGCGATCTTGCCGATGTCCCCGGCGCCACCGAAGCACGCCGCGCTGTCGTGATGGAAGCAACGCAGCATCTCGATTCCCTCGCCGCCGAAGCGCACCAGGAACCCGAACTGCTTGCCGAACTCGCTGCGTCATATGTGCAGCTCGGCAATCTTCAGCGCAACTTCATTGGCTCCCATATCGGCGACACCGCCGCGGCGACCGCCAGCCATCGCAAAGCGCTTGAAATGCGTGAGCGTGTTCTCTCCATGAAGCCCGGAGATCCCGCCGCGATGGGCCAGCTTGCCCAAAGCAACCTTCTTCTAGGCGACATGCTGCGCGCTCAAGGCGAGCTCGACAGCGCCATTGAGCACTATCGCAAGTGCGCCGACCTCTTTGCCGCGATTGAGCCAAACAGCGAAGAACTCCGCACAGACAAAGAACACAATCGCGGCGTGGTCCTCCTCAAACTCGGCATCGTCCACGCCATGCGCGGCGATTACGAAAGCGCCGCCGCCGCCTACGAAGAATCACTTGAGACCAATCGGGCCCTGTACGAATCAGACACAACGCTACTGGTCACCCGACGCAACATGGCCGTCAGCTACGAGAAACTCGGCGACATGGCCGAAGCCCGCGGCGATGCACAAGCCGCCCTCAACTACTACCAAGGCTCGCTCGACATCTTTCGCGAACTTGAATTGCAAGAACCCGGCGAAGCGCGACACATCATCAGCATCGTCATCGCCCACTCCAAACTCGGCGAAGTGCGCGGCCACCCCGCCTACGCCAACCTCGGCGATCTCGACGGCGCCGTGCGTGAATACCGCGAAGGCCGCCGCCTCATCGGCGAACTGCTCCGCGTGGACACCGCCAACGCACAAGCCCGCATGATCGCCGTCTTCTTTGATCGCAGGCTCGGCGCGTTTCTCTCCATGCAAGGCGAACACAAACAAGCGCTCGAACACCTGCGCCCGGCGCTCATCGAATCAGAGCGCATCGCGGAGGCAGATCCCGCGGACTTCCGCCCCCTCGCCGACGTCGCCTCGACGCGGCAATCCATCGCCGACGCTTACATCGCGATGGGCAATCCCGAAGAGGCGCTGCACTGGACCAAACAATCGATCGCAGCGCACCAGGCCGTGCTGGACATCAATCACGACATCGTTCCGACGCGCATCGAACTGGCCGCCGCGTACCGCGTCGCCGGAGAGTGCTGCGCCGATCTCGCCGGAGCCGCGGACGCCGATACTCGACCGGCACTGCTCATGAAGGCCTGCGACTGGCTTCAACAAAGCGTGGATGCGTACCACGAACTCGAACAGGGCGAACAGTTGCGAGCCGCCGCCGTTGAAGAACTGCAAAGCGCTCGCGCTCGCCTCAGCGAACTGAAAGCGCTTGCTGCATCACCAACACTCAGCGCTGCACCCAGCGGCTGAACATGCGTTGCACCGTATTTCACGTCATTTCATATTCAGCAATTCTTCAACCTTCTCCAGCGGCACATCCTTCGTCTCCGGCATCCAGCGGATCGCCCAGATGAATTGCAACACCATGCACACGCCGTAAAACGCGAACACGCCGCCGCCACCCGCCCAGTCACTGAACATCGGGAACGTCTGCGAAATCAGCGCCGCCATCACCCAGTGCGTGAAGCACCCAAGTGACTGCCCGCGCCCGCGCACGCGATTCGGAAAAATCTCACTGATAAACACCCAGATCACGGCGCCCTGCCCAACGGCGTGCGACGCGATGAACAACAAGAGTCCTGCAAGCACCACCGAACTTCCCAGCGAAGTAAACTCAATGGCGTCTTCAACTCGGGTGGATTGCGACATGAACGCCCATGACAACCCGCCGAGGCTGATCATGTACCCGACCGACCCCACCAGAATCAGGAATCGCCGCCCGAACCGATCAATCATCGTCAGCGCGATCAATGTGAACAGCAGATTCATGGCGCCAAGACCAACGGAGTTCAACAACGCAGCGCTCTCTCCCGAACCCGCGCTTCGAAAGATCTCCGGCGCGTAATACAACACTGCGTTAATGCCGGACAGTTGGTTGAACATCGCAATTGCGATGACAAGCAAGATCGGCTTCGTGTATCGGCGCTGGAAAAGTGGCTCCCTCGCGGCACTCCGCTCTGCATGGAGCGACGCCTGAATCAATTCAATCTCAGCGTCAACACCGCCCGCCGCATCGACACCGACGCGCTCCAGCACTCGGCGCGCCTCTTCAATTCGCCCTTTCGCCATCAACCATCGCGGGCTGCGCGGCACAAAGAACAAAAGCCCGAAGAACGCCAGCGCCGGCGCCGCCTCCACGCCAAACATCCAGCGCCATTCGACATCGCCAAGCTCAAACCGGCTCACCAAATAGTTCGACAAATACGCGACCAGAATGCCAAGCACAATGTTGAGTTGCGCCAGCGCCACCAGTCTCCCGCGCCACCGCGCCGGCGAAATTTCGCTGATGTACATCGGCGCCACAACCGAGGCGCCGCCGATGCCAAGCCCGCCAATGATTCGAAATGCCAGCAGCGATGGCCAGTCCCACGCAAACGCGCACCCGATGGCGGACACCACAAACAGCAGAGCCAAACAGAACAGCACAAACCGCCGGCCCAAACGATCCGCCAAGGGCCCGGCCCCAAGCGCGCCAAGAATGGTCCCGATCAAGGCGCTGGCGACCGTGAATCCCTTTGCCGCCGGCGAAAGCGAAAACTGTGCTTCCAGCGCGCCCGTCGTTCCTGACACCACCGCGACATCGAATCCAAACAGCAATCCGCCCAGCGCCGCGACCATGGCGCACCACACGACATACATGCGGAGTTTCACTCGACGATCCTCCTCGCTTGCAGCCGCGCCGTGCGGCTGAGCGTCATTGACCACTTCACCTGTTCCTAGTTGTCCGTATCGGCCGCGCTGCCGAATTCAAACCACACTTCGGCTTCCGACGGATTGAGTTTCGCAACCTCAACTTCGGAGTCTTCCTGAACAACAACCACACCCAGCCGCATCGCCGCTTGATTGAACCCACCCCACGCAAGCCCATTGATCGTCTCAAGCGTTTCACCGGTCACCACGCTTCGCAATCGCCGAAACACGGGATGTCGCTCCGCCGCCTGATCCGGTGAAATCTCCGCGCCGTGGCTCTCCACAAACACCGCGCGTCCCCATGGCGCCTCGCTCGCACCGCCGCCCTCTCGCAAAAGCGTCAAATTCATGCGGCTCCACGATTCATACTGCTTCAGCAGCAACGACATTGCCTCGGCAGCTTCGTTTGACTTCAGTTCAAACTCGCGCCATGTGCTCAACGTCATCCACGGATACTCGATGTGTATTGATTCCAGCGCACCAGCCGCGCCTTCAAACGCGCGTATGACCGGCTCACCGAAATCACTGACAGCCAGGCCGTCGAGCGAACCATCCTCTGCACGTGCCACATTCACAAATTGCGTGTTTCCTCGGGCCGTCAAATGCAAGACCTGCCCGGCTGCCCCAGCAATCGCGAGCTGAATCTGTTGTGGCGGCGCCATCAAACCGTGCGGCTCATATCGCAGCGCCGCCGCCTGATCCGCCGCAGCCATTGCAAAACGAATCTCGATCTCATCACCGGAGTTGTCATTCGATTCGATACTTCCACCGCGAATGCCCGACTCCTCACCAATCACGACAATTGCCTGCGCCAAACGCTCCACAATTTCATCGCGGCCAGTATCGCGATCATTCGTCATCAAATGCTCAAGCGTGTGCCCATCCAACTGAAGCGACACGACCAGCGCATCACCCTCGATCGAGACGGCCCCCGACACAATCGACATGGGGTGCGCCAGCGCCGAAATACTTGCGCTTGCGATGACCATCGCGACGAGGCCACTTCGGCTGACGCGGTTATTCATTGTTCACCTTCTGCAAAATCAAGATCAATCTCGGTGAAAAACGTCCCTTCACCAACATCTTCCGTGATCCAAAGCAGTCGTCTATACGGCCCAATGGTCGTCCCTTCGCTCGCGGCTACCCGCGACGCATGCACACCGCCATCGCCAAGCTCGCGCGAGTCCACCACCGCGATCAGCTCCCAACTTGTCATTTCGCCAATGCCGAAGTCCGTTGGCGCCGCAACCTCACCGCGATCCCCCCACACCGAAAACAATTGCGGCGCTCGATTCGTCCGATGCCACGAATATGTACGAATTGACCCAATCTCTTTCGGCTCGTCAAACTCCAGCACAAAGCGCCCTTCATTGTCCCACCACACACAGCGATTGGTGTCGTCATGGTTCTGCGCCACAAGCCCGTCGTTCAGGCGAACCGCTACTCCACCCACCACGCCACTTGCACGGTGCGGTTGCATGCGCTCGTCTGCGGTCGCTTCAAATGAATACGCACTGGACACATTCGCGTCGATGTCATCGTCCCGCGACGGCGCGCCCATCGTCAGTTCCTCGAATCGAACCGCGCATTCAATATCCGCACTCGCGATGGCTTCTCGATCAGTAAAGATGCGGGTTTCTTTGCGGTCATAGTCGTGCCGCAGCGTTGGCGCCGTACGCCCTTCAAAGTCGTCGTACAACGGCGCGGCAGGCGTCACCGGCGCTGAGCCACTGTCGCTCACTGAGGCCGCGAACACGCGCACTCGTTCATCAAACGGCAGCGTCAGCACGTCAGCCCCATCCGGTCGCGGCAGCGACACGTGATACAGATACGAGAATCGATACGCCTGATTGCCATCGTCGCTGTCGTGCCGGTGCGTTGCGAACCATGCAATCGGCGACCGCTTAATGAAGCCCGGCGTGATCGCCACGACGCGACCATCCGTTTTGTAATCCACTTTCTCAAACGTTCGATCCCACACGCGGTCATCCCACTGACCAACGAAACCTGTCCAGTTCTGTATCTCAAGCAGGTGCGCCTCATCGCCCACCTGAAACGGCGCCGTCACATCTTCAGTCGCCGCGACCAGCAAGTGGATGCGATCGCCACGCACATTTGAAAGATCGACGGTCTGGCCGCGAGCCGCGACGGCCTGCGCCGCGCCCGCCTCACCGGACCCCAACTGAAACACAACATCACTATCGATCAGTTGGTCCGGCAGCATTTCCGCAGGATACGTGCGGCCCATCAAATCCATCGCCCCATCACTCGGATCGGAATCCGTGCTCGCCACATCCGCGTTGAATGGCAATTCCAAAGGGGCGGAGCTCGCCAGCCGAAGCGCACTTGAATCATTGGGACCGCGCAATCGCACTTCAAATGCCCGAAGCCCATACGGTTTCAGATCAAATCGAAATTCGCCACGAAAGGGTTGCCATGCGCTCAGCATGCGCTCCTGACCATCCACTTCGCGAACCGCCACAATCGATGTCGTCGGGAACTGAAGCGCAACGCACTCCGCATGACGCCCCCACAACTCCTGCACGCGGACAATGACACTATCGCGCTCTTCAGCCCTCTTGATCGCACGAATATCCACCTGCGGCGAATCCACCGCCGCAAACGACATCGAACGGCCCAGGGCCCCCTCATGCTTCGGCGCGACAAACACCCGCAGCGGCTGGTTCAAACGCCGCCCGCGCCATTCACTGCCGCTTTCGCGCCAGTCGCCCGCGTGCGCATATAACCCGGTGCGAATATCGTGCATGCCCCAGTCCTGACTGTGCTGATCGATGTACGAGCCGCGCACGCCCGGCGTATAGAGAAGCGTCAGCCGCAGTTCGTTGTCCTGCGGCTTGTCCGACCCAAATTTCGAATCCTCAAGAATCGAAACACCGAACTCGCCGGATTCATCGGTGAGATCGATCCACTCGTGCGAAGGCACTTCATACTTGGCCGGATCGTTGTTGCCGCGCTCAATCGTCCCGACGCCCCAGTTGTAGGTCGCATTCGGATTGGTTGCCGTGAGCGGATACGCCGCTTTGAGCGCCACTTCCGCTGATTGCCAGTCGATGTCGTACACCACGTCAACCGTGCGTCCCGCATCGCCTCGCGCCAATCGAATCTGCTGCTTTACCAGCGAATTGCGAGACCAGCGCGCGATTTCCAGCGACACACGCACCGGGCCACTTTCGACAATGCGCACACTCGCCGCGCCGTCCACCTTGCCAATGGGTGGTTGCTGCCGGTCCGCCCAATCCATATTCCACGCCGGCCAATTCCGCGGCTTCTCATGCGTAAACACAAGCGTCGCCGGCTCCGAAAGCAGTTCGCGCTGCAACTCCTTGCTGTACACACTGGCGATATCGCCCGCACTATTAATGCGCACGACATAGCTCTCATTCTCAAGAACTTCCGGCGTCACCATCGGCCCGGCGCCATCGTCAAACGGCATCTTCGACGGACGCACGTCGTACACCGCAAAGCCATTGGCCGGCGTCTTTGCAAGAAAAAGCACCGTCGCTTCCGCGCCATCATTTGCCAGGAGTTGCGATGGCGTCTCAGCGCCATCGGGCCCGAACACGCGTACGTTTCCGACGTCATCGACCGGGACAACCGCTTCAACCACCTCTTCACGCTCAATCGACAACGGATTGAACACCACCAGCGGCGTACCTTCAACATCCGTATCCAGTCTGCTTGACACTACGCCGACGCCGTGCGTCAGTACATCCGCAAACAGATTCATGCCGACGATTTCATCATTCCACGAATACCGGTACGCCCGAGGAATGCTTGTGCCAGGCAAAATGTCGTGCATCTGATTCGCCAGCACGCGAACCCACGCACGCTCCAGCTTCTCATACGGATACGTCATCCCGCCCATCCACGACCCGATCACACTGGCGCGCTCGGCCGCGTCGGCGAGCTGCTCCGCCATCCGGTTCCAGCGCTTCATGTAACTCTGCGACGTCAGCGTGCCCGCCGAATGCTCCGTCAGCAGCATGTCGCCCCGATAGCGCGGCAATCCTTCACGCAACTCAGACGTGATGTCTACATACATCTGATCCGACGAGCCAAGCACAAGCTTCATCGCGCCATCGTCAGCGCTCGCGCTGTCGACGTAATTGCTCACATCCGTTTCGCGCGGCGCCCCGCCCTGATCGCCCGTTCCGTAGTAGTGATAATCCGCCCACACGCCGTACATCCGGCCATTTCGATTCACGCGCTCAACCCACGTCGGATTGGTGTCCACGCGGCCTTCCACCGCGCCGACGTACGGCCCCGGATCAAGCGCCGCAATCACGCCATCGCCGTTTGGCCCTTCCCACACACCGATCTTGAACGGAATGCCAACCGCCGAACCCCACGTCAGTTTTTGCGTGGAGAACCCAAGCAATCCGCAGTGCGCCCAGATGGACGGCATCGATGCGGGGAATCCGAAACAATCCGGCAGCATGAAATCATGGCTCGTCTCGCCGAACTCGCGCGCGAAATAGCGGTTTCCGTACAGCACCTGCCGCACGATTGATTCTGCGGAAGGCACATTGACATCGCCCTCATCCACCGATGAACCCGACACACGCCAGCGACCATCAGCGATGTAACCCTTGAGCCGCTCGTAGCGCTCCGGGTAATACTCCTTCATCATTTCATACCGCACCGAGCCGGTGAAATTGAAGACATACTCCGGGTGCTTCTCGAAGAGCGCGAAGTTGTCATCCATCGTCGCGCGGATGTACTCATCGATGGTTGTCACAAAGTCCCATCGCCACTGCGTATCGAGGTGCGCATAGCCCACGGCGTACAGCGCGCGGCTTGCTTCGTCGCCAAGATCGCGCGACGGTGGCGCGACCGATCGAGTCAATCGCTGGGCCGCGTTCTCCGGCTCCGCCGTCGCAGACACCGTGACAACAGCGCACAGAACCAGAACGACACCACTCCTGAACGACAGCGTCATTCGCCGAAGCCATCTCGAAGGCACACGCACGTAGGGCCGATCCATCACCGTCGTTCTCCTTCCACGCTGCGCGAATCCGACAACGGGCGCCCGTTGACGCGAATCGCACCATACCGGAGCACGAGCACCGGCACGCTGGGAGAAACCACAATCGCGACTCCACGCGCCAAGCCGCCGCCCACGGGAAAGCCATCGCCCGCTTGACATATTCATGCAGACTTCTGTATAAATATGCCATGCGTCGAGAGCGTCGCCGAGAACTGCTGGCCGAAGTGCTCCGGTCCGGGCCCGTCCAGACCCAGGAGGAGCTTGCGGACTTGCTCGCCGAACGCGGCGTCGAAGTGACCCAGGCCACCGTGTCGCGCGATCTCGCCGCGATCGGGGCGATTCGAGGGCCGCAGGGATACGCGCTCCCCGGCGAAGGCGCACTGCACAGCGTCACCTCGGAGACGGAGCTCGAATCCACCTTGCGGCGTCACGTCGTGCGCATCGAAGTCGCCGACGCGTTGGTCGTCATTCGAACAGCGCCGGGTCACGCCGGGCTGCTCGGCGCCGCGATTGATCGAAGATCGCCCAAAGGCGTCGTCGGCACGATCGCCGGCGACGACACGCTGTTTCTGGCGACCCCAAGCCGATCCGTCGCCGCCAAAGTCGTTGCGTTTCTTGAATCCGCCGTTGAGTCAACTGAGCAAGCCGCATGACACCCAAACATTTTCTTTCCACACAGGACTGGTCCGTCGAGGAACTCCAGTCGCTTCTTGATCATGCGCGATCGCTGCGCGACGTGCCGCACCAGCCGCTGCTTCAAGGGCGCACGATCGCCCTCGTTTTCTTCAACCCATCACTGCGCACACGGGCCTCGTTCGAAATCGGCGCGTTTCAGATGGGCGCGCACGCCGTGGTCCTCGAACCCGGCAAGGGCGCGTGGGAGATGGCGTTCGGTGAAGGCGAAGTCATGGACGGCGCTGCCGAGGAACATGCCAAAGAAGCCGCCCGCGTCTTGTCGCGCTATTGCGACCTCATCGCCGTGCGCCGTTTTCCTCTCTTTCAGGACTGGTCGATCGATCGGCAGGACATCGTCCTCAACGCCTTCGCGCGGCACGCCACCGTCCCCGTCATCAACATGGAGACCATCCTCCACCCATGCCAGGAACTGGCGCACGTCATGGCGCTTCAGGACCAGCTTGGATCACTGAAAAAAAAGAAGTACGTGCTCACGTGGACGTACCACCCGCGACCGCTGAACACCGCCGTCGCGAACTCTGCCATGCTCGTCGCCACGCGCTTCGGCATGGACGTCACGCTGCTGTGCCCCAATGAGCAATACGTGCTTGACGAGCGCTACATGAGCGACGCCACGAACAACGCCGCCGATTCCGGCGGCTCGCTGAACATCACGCATGACATCGAAGAGGCGTACGCAGATGCGGACGCCGTCTACGCCAAGAGCTGGGGCTCACTTGCTTACTACGGCAACTGGGATGACGAGCGACCGATGCGCGAGGCCAATCGCCACTTCATCGTTGATGAACGAAAAATGTCAATGACCAACAACGCCGTGTTCAGTCATTGTCTGCCGGCCCGGCGAAACGTGAAAGCGACCGACGCCGTGATGGACTCGCCCCGCTCACTCATCATTGAAGAAGCGGAGAACCGGCTTCATGTGCAAAAAGCGCTGATGGCCGCCCTCGTTCCTTCGCATGTTGAAGCCGCGCTCGTCTAACTCCAACGAAAGTAGCCCAATGAAACCGATCGTCGTCCTGGCCTTCTCCGGAGGGCTTGACACCAGCTATTGCGTTCCCGCCCTGATTGATCAGGGGTATGACGTCGTCACCGTTTTTGTCGACACGGGTGGCGCCTCTCTTGACGAACGCAAACACATTCAATCTCGTTCGCAGGAGCTTGGCGCCGTTGAGCATCGCACCGTCGATGCGTCCGATGAATTGTGGACGTCTTTCGTCACGCCATTCATCATGGGCGGCGCCCTCTACCAGAACCAGTACCCCCTGCTGTGCTCTGACCGCTACGTGATCGCGTCACAACTCGTCGATGTCGCCAATGAACTCGGCGCGGCCGCCGTGGCGCACGGCTGCACCGCGATGGGCAACGACCAAGTGCGCATTGATCAATCATTGCGCTGCCTCACAACATTGCCAATTCTGGCGCCCATTCGTGACCTGCAGGGCGCCACCAATACGCCGCGCGCTTTCGAAATCCAGTTCCTTCGAGATCGCGGCTTCGACGTCGATGACACCACCCGTCGCTACACCATCAACGAAAACGTCCTCGGCGCCACGATCTCCGGCGCTGAGATTGACGAATTCGGCGCGCCCGGCGAGATGACGTATCGACTGACCTCACCTCGCTCGCAGTGGCCGCACACGCCGCTGCGCGTCACGATTCAATTCGAATCCGGCGAGCCCGTCGCCATCGACGGCGCCCCCATGCGCGGCGCCGACATCCTGCAATCACTGAATGACGCCTTCGGCGCCTACGGCGTCGGCCGCAATATTTACACCGGCGACACGGTCATCGGCCTCAAAGGGCGCATCGTCTTTGAAGCGCCGGCCCTGACCGCCTTGCTCACAGCGCATCGAGCGCTTGAAGAGTGCGTCATCACGAAGCGACAGAACGAGTTCAAAGCAATCGCCGCGCACCGCTGGACGGAGTTGGTGTATTCCGGCCTCTTCTTCGAGCCACTCCGCGCTGACCTTGAAGCGTTGATCAACTCGACGCAGAGCAACGTCACCGGCGTGGTGGTCCTCGAAACGTGCGGCGGCATTTGCCACGCCGTCGCTATTCACACACCGAATATGCTCGTCACGCCCGGTGCGACGTATGCCCAATCAGCGCCGTGGACGAAAGCCGACGCCGAGGGATTCATTCACCTTTATGGCCTATCCAGCGCCACCGCTGCACAGCGGCACATCACCTCACCCAAGCTTACGGAGCTCAAGCCCTCGTGCTCGACCGTGCTCTGACGCATCTCAAAGCTCTCGTTGCCGCGGATTCGCGCAACCCGCCTCGCGCGATCACGGCATCGCACGCCGCGATTCTGCATTCGAGTGAAGCACTCGAATCGTGCGGCTTTGACGTGCGCATTGACGATCTCGGCGACGGCAGCGTCAATCTGCTCGCCGTGCGCGGCCGGCCGAAGCATCTCGTGAATTGTCATCTCGACACGGTTCCGGATGACCCCGGCTGGAGCGCCGATCCGTGGACGCTCCGCGTCGAAAACAATCACGCCGTCGGACTGGGCGCGTGCGACATCAAAGGCGCCGCGGCATGTCAGCTTGCCGCAGCGGAGTCCACCCAAGGCGCCATGGCGATTCTCTTCAGCACGGATGAAGAAGCAGGTCCAAGCCGCTGCGTGCGCGCTTATCTGACCGACCCGATCAAGAGCGTCAAGTGCGTGGTCGTTTCCGAACCCACGGGCGGCAAAGCCGTCACCGAACATCGCGGGCTGGCGACGTGCGAAATCGAGTTCAAAGGGTCATCCGGGCACAGCTCATCTCGCGACGGTCGCAACAACAGCGCGCTGCACCATGCCGTTCAGTGGTCTTCGAAAGCGCTTGAGCACTTTCACTCGGAGGCGGCGCACGACGACCACCGTTTCAACATCGGCGTCATCCGCGGCGGATCGAAATCCAACATGATCGCCTCATCGGCCATCGTAAATTTCGGCGTCCGCCCGCCGGCCAGTGTGCTCAACGCCGATTGCCTTGCGCAATTGCGAAACATGATTCCCTCATCGGCCAGAGCGGACTGGAGACCACGATTCGATGCCCCCGCGCTTCCGCACCACGAAGCGTCCGCGGCGTGCGCTCGTGAACTCGGCATCGAAACAGCGCCGCCCGTGGACTACTGGACTGAAGCCGCCCTCTTCGCCGAAGCAAACTTGCCCACGTTTGTTTTTGGCCCCGGGCACATTGAACAGGCGCACACGGCGGACGAGTTCGTCAGCCTCGATCAAATGTCATTCGCGCTCGACAAATACCGTGAACTGTTCAGCCTGAACGCCTCTTGAACAAGGCCGGCGAAGCCACCCATGAAAACCAGCCACGACCTCATCATCACGCTCCTCTCCTCACTCGGCACGCGCCGCGAGATCAACCAGTATCTCAGCGCGTTCACGAGCGTGGAATCCGCTCGCTTCGCGGTCGTCAAAGTCGGCGGCGGCATCATCGAAGATCAGCTCGACGAACTTGCATCATCGATTGCATTTTTACACGCGGTCGGCCTGCGCCCGATCATTGTGCATGGCGGCGGCCCGCAGTTGACGCGCGAACTCGAGTCACAGGAGATCGAATCGAAATGGATCGACGGGCTACGCGTCACGACGCCGGAAGTGCTCAGCGCCGCCCGCAAAGTGTTCCTGCGAACCGCGACGGCGCTCGCCGATGCGCTCGACCAGCATGGCGTGAAAGCGCGTCCGATCCCGAGTGGCGTTTTTGAAGCATCACTCTCAGACATGCCCAATGTCGGATTAGTTGGTGAAGTTGAAGCCGTTCACCTCGAGTCCGTTCAAGCGACCAGCCGCAGTGGGTATCTGCCGATCATTTCGCCGCTCGGCGAGACTGCGAACGGCCAGATTCTGAACATCAACGCTGATGTCGCCGTCAAGGAACTCGCCCGAGCACTGCAGCCGCGCAAAGTGGTGTTTCTCACCAAGACCGGCGGCCTGCTCGACGCCGCGAATCAGGTCATCCCCGCCATCAACCTTGCCGAAGACTTCGACCGGCTCATGGCGCAGGATTGGGTTCACAGCGGCATGGCGCTCAAGCTTCGCGAAATCAGCGATCTGCTGCATCATCTTGATGAACACTCGACCGTGTCGATCACGTCGCCGCGCCACCTAGCGGAAGAACTCTTCACCCACCGTGGCAATGGCACACTCGTCCGGCGCGGCGCCCACGTTCGTCAACTCGAAGCCATCGACCCCACGAACGAATCACGATTGCGCGCCGTGCTTGAACAAGCCTTTGCCCGCACGTTGCGACCGGAATACTTCACTTACAACGCCAACCGGCGCATCTATGTCGCGGGTGACTACACCGCCGTTGCGATCATGCACGAGGACGCCCCCGCGCCGTACCTCGACAAGTTCGCCGTGACCGCCGAAGCTCAAGGCGCCGGCATCGGCGCAGCGCTGTGGAACCATCTGCTCGACGAATACCCCGCCATGTTCTGGCGCTCGCGGAAGAACAATCCCATCAACACGTGGTATTTCCAGCGCGCCGATGGCTGCCTACGCGACGGCCAGTGGGTCATCTTCTGGCGCGGCCTCACCAATCGAAACCTGATCGAAGCGTGCATCGACCATGCCGCACATCTGGAGCCTTCCTTTGCCGACTCTCACGAACTCAAGCCGCAGCCAATCGGCGCAAGCTGAAATGACGACGGCCAACGTCGGCATCCTCGGCGCGCGCGGGTACGTCGGGCGCGAACTGGTGCGCTTGATCTTGGCGCATCCGCACTTGAACCTCGCCTTTGCGACGTCGGATTCTGGCGCCGGGCAACCCATCGCGGACACCATTCCCGGGGCGCCGCACGACCTGCGTTTCGTCGGCACCGAATCTGCGATGGAGGATCTGGGCGCCGCGGAGGTCTTGATATTGGCGCTTCCAAACGGGGCGGCGGAAGAAGTCGTAAAGAACTCCGCCGCGCCGCGATTGACCATCGACATCAGCGCCGATCATCGCTTTCATCAGGACTGGACGTACGGCCTCGCGGAAACGTTCGGCGAAGACATCCGCACAGCTTGCCGCATCGCCAACCCCGGTTGTTACGCGACGGCGATGCACCTCGCCCTGCGCCCGCTTGCTAATCTCGGCGTCGCATCGGCGCACTGCTTTGGCATCTCCGGGTACAGCGGCGCCGGGGCGACACCCAACGATCGCAACGATCCAAACATGCTGCGGGACAACATCCTTCCCTATGCGCTCGCCAACCATGGGCACGAGCGCGAAGCATCGCACCATCTGGGCGTGCCTTTGCGCTTTGCTCCGAGCGTGGCGCCATTCTTCCGCGGCCTCATGGTGACAGCGCTCATCACGTTGAATGAACCGATCGACACCGATGCGCTTGGTGAACTCCTTGTTCAACATTATGCAGACGCGCCGTTCGTGCGCGTCCTCAACGCCGAGACGCCCTCGCTCCACAATGTCGTCAACACGCCGTACGCGGACATCGGGCTCCTGACCGTCGATCGCAATGATCCACGCCAAGTCGCCGTGGTGTGCGCCATTGACAATCTCATGAAGGGCGCTGCGTCACAAGCGATTCAGAACATCAACCTGGCGCTCGGACTGGCGCCGACGGACGGGCTCCTCCCATGACCAGCATGCTGTGGATGAAAAACGATTCGGTTCTCGATCAGGATCTGCTCGACTTCATGGTCGGTGAGGATCGCGATCTTGATGCCGTTCTTATGCCGCACGACATCCGTGCAACCATCGCGCACGTCGGTGGGTTGCGCTCCATCGGCTTGCTGACGGAGCAGGAGCATGCATCGCTCGTCAGCGCGCTGGATGCTCTGCGGCTCGATTTTCAATCCGGCGATTTCGTATTGGATGATCGTTTCGAAGACGGGCACTCCGCGATTGAGTCGTACCTCGTTGATCAACTCGGTGATCTCGGCAAGCGCGTGCATCTTGGGCGCAGCCGCAACGATCAGGTGCTTGTCGCGACGCGTCTGTTCATGAAGGATGCGCTTCGGGAGCTTCAATCCAGCGCTGTGCAGTGTGCGCACGCCGCGCTGCGTCAGGCGCGGGCGCATGAATTCGTTCCGATGCCGGGCTACACGCACATGCAGCGGGCCGTGCCGTCCACCGTTGGGCTGTGGATGGCGTCCTTCGCGGAGTCTTTTGTCGACAATGCAGTGCTGCTGGAGTCCACGATTGATTGGATCGACTCCTGTCCGCTCGGCACCGCGGCTGGATACGGCGTGAATGTTCCCCTGCCGCGCACCGAAGTCGCGGCGGAACTCGGCTTCGACCGTATTCAGATCAACCCGATGTACGCGCAGGCCAGCCGCGGCAAATTCGAAGCGCATGCGCTGAGTGTCGCATGGCAATTCATGCAGGACGTGCGCCGGCTCGGCTGGGATCTCACACTCTTCGCAAGCGCTGAATTCGGCTTCGTGTCACTCCCTGCCGAGGCGACAACCGGCTCGTCCATCATGCCGAACAAGCGCAACCCCGATGTCGCTGAACTGCTCCGCGCCAGCGCCGGCGTTGTCGCTGGCGCCATGGTCCAAGTCCAGAACATCACGTCGCTGCCGAGCGGGTATCACCGTGACCTGCAACTCACCAAGGGCCCGCTAATTCGCGGCCTCCAGTCTGCAACACGCGCCGGCGCGATTGTGCCGCGCGTGATCGAAGGTCTCACGTTTCATGCGGACCGCATGCTGGAATCAATAGATCCTGCGCTGTTGGCGACCGACCGCGCTGTTGAGCTCGCCGTCTCCGGTGTCCCCTTCCGCGATGCCTACCGCATGGTGGCCGAGGGTGGCGGGGCGTCGGAAAACGCTTCTCCACAACAAAGCATTCGCAATCGGGTTTCGCCCGGCGCCTGCGCTGATCTTCGTCTGGATGAAATCGAAGCGCGGCTCCGATCGCTCAACCAGTAATCCTGCGGCCGACCCATTCCTTCAGCGGATGGGCATGTCCTCATCAATGATCAGCTCTTCTTCCCGCGCCGCACGCGGCTGAAGGTCCGGCCGATCATTCAACAGGCGCGCGCACGTATTCCATCGCAAGATCGCATCCTCATCGCCCTCCGGACTGATGGAGCTGGCATGCGCATACCGCTCCATCGCCGCCGTCAATCCCTCGTGAACCACATGTCCCGCGGCGTCGCGCTTGAGCTTTCCTTTCGCCCAGCGCTCCAGAACCACGCCTTCGTAATACGCCCTGCGATACGGATCGCGAATGCGCTTCAACAGCGATTCGGCTTCATTGTGATGCCGCAAGTCGCACGCCGGGAACAAATCCGTCAGCGTCAGCAGCAGCGTCACGATCGCATCCTGATGATCCGGCTCGATCTCAAGAATGTCGCGGCAGATGCTGATGGATTCGCGCGGCTCGTTCAGCAGTCGATACCGCTCCGCCTTTGACAGCGCCCGAGCGACGGTGTTGGAATGAATTCGCTTGAGTTCGTGCATGACCAGCTCCGTGACGGCAATGGCAAGGGCGCCGCTTACTTCTTCTTCGGCTGAAAGATCCGAAAGAGCTTGGTGACCGGATCATAAAATTCGTCCGCGATTCGCTCTTTCAACGGAATGATCGCATTGTCGGTGATCGTGATGTGCTCCGGGCAAACCTTTGTGCAGCACTTGGTGATGTTGCAGTACCCGGCGCCGTGCAGCTTCTTCAGATCCGCAACGCGGTCCTCCGTGTCCAGCGGATGCATCTCCAGCGCCGCCGCGTAGACGAGATGCCGCGGCCCGATGAATTCATCATGCATGTGATGCTCGCGCAAGACGTGACACACGTCCTGGCACAAGAAGCACTCAATGCATTTGCGGAATTCCTGCACGCGCTCAACATCCTGCTGATCCATCAACCAGGCGCCGTCCTCCGTGTCCGGCGGGCGCGGCTTGAACTTCTTGATCGACCGCTTCATCTTGAAATTCGACGATACGTCTGTCACCAGATCGCGAATGATCGGAAACGTCTGCATCGGCTGAATCGTGATCGGCTCATCGACGGGAAGCGTGCTCATGCGCGTCATGCACATCAGCTTTGGCTTGCCATTGATTTCCGCCGAGCATGAGCCGCACTTCCCGGCTTTGCAGTTCCAGCGGATCGCCAGATCACCGGCTTGCTCCGCCTGAATGTTGTGCAGCACATCGAGCACGACCATGCCCGAGTCGAACTCGGCGGTGTAATCGCGATATTCACCGCCGGAGGCGTCGCCGCGCCAGATTTTGAACGTCGCGGTGGCCATTACTTCATCTCCTCGATGATCTCGGTGAGTTCGGCCGGCCTCTCGGCGATGCGCCGGCGCTCGATCTGCATGGCGCCGTCCGTGCCCTTGCGCAGGATGAGATTCCACTGACCCCAGTCACTCACCTTTTCGGGGTGGTCTTCACGGAAGTGGGCGCCGCGACTCTCCGTTCGCTCCAGCGCCGATCGCGCCACGCCTTCGGCGACCGTCAGAAGATTGTTCAGGTCAACGCAGGTGTGCCAGCCGGGGTTGTATTCGCGATGACCGTGCGCCGACGCATGTTTGGCGCGCCCGCGCAGTTTGGCGATGCCATCCAGCGCGGCCGCCATCTCTTCTTCGTTGCGCACAATGCCGACGTTGTTCTGCATGAGGTCCTGCAAGGTGTGCTGAATCTCGTAAGGATTCTCAGCGCCAGATTCCGCCGCACGATCAAACGGCGCCAGCGAATCTCGCATCGCGTCGTCCGCCTGACCTTGATCAACGGTCGGCTGTCCATGCTCCTTCGCAAACTTCGCGGCATACTCGCCGGCTCGCTTGCCGAACACCACGAGATCAGAAAGCGAATTGCCACCCAGTCGGTTCGCGCCGTGCAAACCAGCAGCGCATTCACCCGCCGCGAACAGCCCCGGCACGGTGGACATCTGCGTGTCGCCGTCCACATCGATGCCGCCCATCACGTAGTGCGTGGTCGGACCGACTTCCATCGGCTCCTTGGTGATGTCCACACCGGCGAGCTGCTTGAACTGATGGTGCATGCTTGGCAGCTTCTTCTTGATGTGCTCCTCGGCATTGGAGATTTTTTCTTTGATCCAGCCGATGTCGAGGTACACGCCGCCGTGCGGGCTGCCGCGCCCAGCCTTGATTTCACGCACGATGCATCGCGCGACGTGATCGCGTGTGAGCAATTCCGGCGGGCGCCGCGCGTTCTTGTCGCCGATCACGTACCGCCAGCCTTCTTCTTCGTTGTCGGCGGTTTGGTTCTTGTAGAGGTCCGGGATGTCATCGAACATGAATCGGCGGCCTTCGCTGTTTCGAAGAACACCACCCTCACCACGCACGCCTTCGGTCACGAGGATGCCGCGCACGCTCAGCGGCCAGACCATCCCGGTTGGGTGAAACTGCACAAACTCCATGTCCTTCAGATCCGCGCCAGCGTCATACGCCAGCGCGTGCCCATCACCGGTGTATTCCCAGCTGTTGCTGGTCACCTTGAAGGCTTTGCCGATGCCTCCCGTCGCGAGAATGACGGCGCCGGCGCGATACAGCCGGAATCGGCCGCGCTCGCGGTCATACCCAAGTGCGCCGGCAATGCGCTGACCATCCCTCAGCAGGGTTACGACGGTCACCTCCATGTGCACGTCGATGCCCTGATGAATGCCGTGATCCTGCAAGGTGCGGATCATTTCCAGACCGGTTCGATCGCCGACGTGCGCCAGTCGCGGGTATTGATGCCCGCCGAAGTTGCGCTGAAGAATGCGGCCCTCTTTGGTGCGATCAAACACCGCGCCCCATGATTCCAGTTCGCGGACGCGGTCGGGCGCTTCTTTGGCGTGAAGCTCAGCCATGCGCCAGTTGTTCAGGTATTGCCCGCCGCGCATAGTGTCGGCAAAGTGAACGCGCCATCCGTCGCGCTCATCGACATTGGCCAGCGCCGCCGCCATGCCGCCTTCGGCCATCACCGTGTGCGCCTTGCCGAGCAGAGATTTGCAAACCAGTCCCACGCGGCAACCGCACGCGGACGCCTCGATCGCGGCCCGCAAGCCGGCGCCGCCGGCGCCAATCACCAACACATCGTGTTCGAACGTCGTGAACTCCGCCATGTCAGATGATTCTCCAGTCGGTGAACACGCCCATCGAGCACATGCGCACATAGAAATCCGTAAAGCCCACCCAGAACAAGCTCATCCACGCAAAGAGCATGTGCTTTCGATTCAAGCAGCTCACGCAGTCGTACGGCTTCCCGCCGCCGATGGACTTTGAAACGCAGTCCTTCTTGCCGCCGATCAAATGACGTAACGAATGGCAACCGAACGTATAGCCGCCGAGCAGAATCACATTGATGAGCAGCACGATCGTGCCAACGCCGATGCCGAATTGAACGACGCCTTCGGGCGTCTCAAACCACATCGCGTGATACACATCAATGGAAAGAAAGACGAGAAACAGAAGCGCGAGGTAGAGGAAATACCGGTGCACGTTTTGCAGAATCAGCGGCAACTTCGCTTCGCCGCGATACTTCTTGAATGGTTTGCCGACGGTGCAGGACAAAGGCGCCGCCCAAAAAGATTTGTAGTAGGCGCCGCGGTAGTAGTAACACGTCAGCCGAAACCCGCCCGGCGCCCACAAGATCAGGAACGCGGGTGAGTACGGCAGCCACCCCGGCCACCACAATGGCCATGGCCCGAACCAACTGTGGCGAGAGTTGCCGAAGATTTCCGGCGAATAAAAGGGCGACAAGTATCCCTGATAAGTGTAATGCGCTCCCTGGAACGCCGCCCACGTCGAATACACGATGAATCCGGACAAGCCGAGAAAGACAACCAGCGGCTGAAGCCACCACAAATCGGTGCGTGCGGTCTCCCCAAAATGTCGCTGGGGAAGAGAAACGCGAACCTCGGCGTCCGGCATGGAAGACCTCCGAAAGGGTCGTTGCAGCCCCGGTTGGGCGACTGAGGATAACGGAAGTGAGTGAATCGGCCGTCGCCGGTGGTCGCCCACAACTTAGGGCCGCGTGAAGCACGCATGACCCACGACAGGGACGCCCGAATCGGCGGCCATTGACGCTGATTCGGTGTCAGGACCGGCTTCAATCATCAAATCTATGGGGTGATCAGGGCATAGTGGCTACACTATGGCTCGAAGGGTGAACGCTGCCACACGCGGCGAAGGGGCAAACGTGGTGGATCAACCGAACCATCCCTCGGACGAATCGAAACCGAATGGCGACCCGACCGGCGACGGCGGGCGGTCATCCCACTTCGAAACGGCGGACTCGTCCACCCCATCTTCGGCGAGCGCTTCAGAACAGGTTCCCGATCGCATCGGCCCCTACCGCCCCATCGCCAGGCTCGGCACGGGCGGCATGGGTGTGGTCTATCTCGCCGATCAGGAATCGCCCATCCGGCGTCAGGTTGCGCTCAAAATTGTGCGCCACGGACTGCAATCCGAAGATGTGATCGCCCGCTTTGAAACTGAGCGCCAAACCCTTGCGCTCATGGATCATCCCGGCATCGCCAAAGTCTTCGACGCCGGGACCACCCCGGACGGGCGTCCGTACTTCGTCATGGAGTACGTCAAAGGCGTGCCCATCAACGAACATTGCGACCGCAACCGGCTCAACGTCGCCGAACGCCTGCGCCTGATGATCGACGTGTGCGACGCCGTGCAGCATGCGCACCAGAAGGGCGTCATTCACCGTGACCTAAAGCCCAGCAACATTCTTGTGAGCTATCAGGATGATGTTGCGCGGCCCAAAGTCATTGACTTCGGCGTGGCCAAAGCGACCAACCATCGCCTGAGCGAAAAAGCATATTTCACCGAGTTCGGCCAGCTCATCGGCACGCCCGAATACATGAGCCCCGAACAGGCGGAAATGACCAGTCAGGACATCGATACGCGGAGCGACATCTACTCGCTTGGCGTCGTGCTGTATGAATTGCTGATCGGGCAACTGCCGTTTGATTCAAAAACCCTGCGAGCAGCGGGATACGCCGAGATTCAACGCATTATCCGCGAAGTGGACCCGCCGAGGCCTAGCACAAAACTCACCACAGAGATTGGTCAGTCGCGCGAAATGATGGCCAGCGCCGCACGCAACCGCGCCACCGGCGCCCTCGAACTGGCCCGCGAACTGCGCGGCGACCTGGACTGGGTCGTCATGAAGGCGATCGAAAAAGATCGCACTCGCCGCTATCACGCCGTTTCCGACTTTGCCAGCGATCTCGAAGCGTACTTGCACCATGATCCGGTCAAAGCGCGCCCGCCGAGCGTCTCGTATCGATCACGTAAGTTTGTGCGCCGTCACCGAACGCTTGTCGCCAGCGCTGCCACCGTCGCTGTCGCGATTGTGGTCGGCGCCGTTGGCATGGCGTGGCAGGCGCGCATCGCCTCAATCCAGCGTGATCGCGCTGAGCTGCGCCTTGCCGAAGGCCGCGACCTTGCCAACGCACTGCTGGGTGATGTGCAAACCGCCGTCACCAATCTCGAAGGCTCCACCAAGGCGCGCGAGCTACTGACCGACGCGGCGCTCACATACCTCAACAGCCTTGATGCGGCGGCGCTTAACACGAAAGAACTGCGCGAAAGCGCGGCCGATGCCTACGAACGACTCGGCGATGTCATGGGCGCCACCTTTGTCGGCAATCTCGGCGAGACCGCGAGTGCACGAGAGGCATTTGATCGTGCGATCGAGATCCGCCGCGCCAATGTGAAGGAATCGCCGAACGACCTGAAGCAACTTCAGTCGCTCGCTCGCACGCAGTCCAAATTGGCGGGAATGCTCCGCCGCACGGGCGACACGGCGGAAGCCATTGCGCTCTCAGAAGAAGCGCTCACGTGGCGCCGTCAACTCGCCGCAGCCGCACCAAAGGACATCGCGGCGCAGCGCGATCTGGCCACCGCAATTCAAACCATCGGCGACATGCACAAACGGCAACACGAGTTTGATCAAGCCGATGTCTATTACACCGAGGCGCTCACCATTCGCCGCGATCTTGGCCGACGTCAGCCCAATGACCTTGCCGTGCAGCGTGAGATTTCAAGTGCGGCCATGCGCCTTGGCAATCTCGCCATGGATCGCGGCAATCCCGTGAAAGCGCTTGAATTTAACAGAGAGTGCGTCAATGTCCGCGAAGCGCTCGCCAAGCGTGATGCGACGGACAGCGGCGCGCAGCGCGATCTCATGTGGGGGCTTTATTTTCTATCAAGCCCGCTCGCCGCGCTTGATCGTTTTGACGAAGCCGTGGAACGATTACGCCGCGCCAAAACAATTGCCGAGCGACGGCGCGAGGTGGACCCGCTCAATGCGGAGGCGCAGCGGGACTGGATGCTGGTTTCGAGCCAGCTCGCCGCCGTCGCGATGTCGGTCGATGCGCAAGCCGCCGCGCAGACGTTCGATGAGCTGGCCGCATACGCAAAGTCACTGAAGGATGCTGACCCCGACAACGCAACACTCGCCATCGAGTACGGCGTTGCGCAGCGCAATGCAGGAATGGCTCATGCGGCTGCGAGTGATTATCCGGCGGCGAACCGTGCGTATACGCAAGCGGTTGCTGTGCTTCAGGTCGAGGCGGATCGCGATCCGGACAATTCCAACGTGACGCACGATGTGGCGCAAGCGCTGACCGGGCAGGGCGTCACACAAATGGAATTGGATGACTCTTTCGGCGCTGCGGCGTCGCTTCAGGCGGCGATCAATGCGTACGAATCGCTTGGGGCGGATTCGTCCGAAGACGCGCGCGTGCGACGCGGGTATGCCGAAGCACTGGCCGCGCTGGCCGGCGCCCGAGCGGAATTGGGCTCCGCGACGGAGGCCGGCGACATGCTTGGCCGAGCGCGAGACGTGCTTGGTTCACTCCCTGAAGACGAAACAACGGCTCAGATTCGCTGCAGGATTGAATCCGTGCACCTGCTGCTGGCCGAAGGGTCGTAAATCGCTCAAGCCAAGGCGGCGCAAGAGTTGATCGAAAGTTATTGAAACCGCTGGTGTCGTTCCCGTACTCTGGCGGATCGGTGATCACTTCGGGGGGAGAACCGCCGCTTTTCGCGGCTCAAGTGGAGCGTGCATCATGACTTGTCACTCGCTGGGCGTTCGCTTCACCATGCGCCGATCGCGTTGCGCTTTGACTGGCACGTTGGCCCTGCCCCTTGTTCTTGCTCCGGCATCGGCCTCCGCCGACGTCCAGCCGTTTCCGACGCACATCATCACTGCCGATGACGACGGTTTCTTCGGGCCTGATCAAGGCTTCGCCAATGGCGCCAGCGCAGTATTTGCCATTGATCTTGATTCCGACGGCGACACGGATGTGCTTTCGGCGGCGCGCACGAATGATCAGATTGCGTGGTACGAGAACATCGGAGGCGCGCCGCCAACATATGTGCCCCACGTCATCACTACCAACGCTAATTTCGCACTGTCCGTCTTTGCCATTGATGTGAACGGTGATGGCCGCATCGACGTGCTTTCGGCATCGCGCAACGACGACACCATCGCCTGGTATGAGAACAACGGCGGATCACCGCCGACCTTCACGGAACGATTGATCACCACGGTCGCCGACGGCGCCAATTGGGTCGTCGCGGCGGATCTTGATGGTGATTTGGATATCGATGTCGTTTCCAGTTCGGAATTCGACGACGCCATTCGGTGGTATGAAAACTCGGGCGGTCTCTCACCCACGTTTACGACACACGTGATCACGCAGGATCCGGATGGACCGGGCGGCGGCGCACAAGGATTTGCTGACAGTCCGCGTTCCGTTTTCGCGATTGACCTCGACGGCGACTCCGACATCGACATTCTGTCCGCATCTTCAGACAACGATCGCATCGCGTGGTATGAGAACAACGGCGCCGCCACGCCATCGTTTACGCCGCGCGTGATTTCAGACACGGCGGACGTCGCCTGGTCCGTCGTCGCGGCGGATATCGACGGTGACAGCCTGATTGACGTCGTTTCCGGCTCAAGCCGCGATGACAAAGTCGCGTGGTATCGCAATCTCGGTGGCTCGCCCGCGACGTTTTCCGCGCCCAACATCATCACGATACATCCAGATGGCGTCGTGCCCGCGTCGAACGGAGTGAGTTCCGTCGTCGCGATTGATGTGGATGCGGACGGCGATGTAGATGTCGCGGCGATCTCAGGTCAAAACGACAAGCTGCGCTGGTTTGAGAGCGACGGCGCCGCGACCCCGATGTTCACCGAACATCTGGTGACGGATCAGGCCGACGGCGGCGAAGTGATCTATGCCGAAGACGTCGATGACGATGGCGATATTGATTTTCTGTCCGCGTCGATTCGAATTGATGAAATCGCGTGGTACGGCGTCACGGGACCGCCCGTCGTCAACCTCAATACGCTCGCCGAATTCAACGCGATTTCGGACGCGATCGCCGCGGCAAGTTCAGGACACACCTTGCAAATCATCGGCGAAGTGATTCCGCTCGAGCCGCACATCGATTTTCTTGGCAAAGCCCTCACGCTCCAGAGCAACGGCGCTTTTGAACAGCCCGAAGGCGGAATTTATGACTTTGCCGACGGTGCGATGATTGAAGCCGCGCCGACGCAAGACGTCCAGACAGCGGGCGTGTACGACATTCCCGTTGGCGCCGCGGTTGACGTCGTCGCTGAGAATTTCATTCAGCGCGCCACAAGCATCGTGACGCTCGGTGGCGCGTCCACCTTCGTTGCCGATGCGGCGTCAAGCCTCAAGCTCGGCGGCCGAGTCGATCTCGGCGACAACGCCATGCTGCTGACTCCCGCGCGCCTCACGCTTGGCGGCGTCCCTCCGACATACTCATTGCGACTGGCGTCGAGCGACATGGACGGCGGGCAATCCTCCGTCGCGGCGGACCTTGATGGCGATGGTGATCTCGACATCGTGACTGCGTCTTACGATGACGATTCGGTCGCGTGGCTGGACAACGACGGTCAGGCCCCGCCATCGTTTACCTACCGCCTCATTTCAAACACCGTCAATGGCGCCAATGACGTGGCGACCGTTGATCTGGATGGTGACGGCGATCTCGATGTGGTCGCAGCGGCACGAATCGGCGATGAGGTCGTCTGGTTTGAAAATCTTGGCGGATCGCCGCCTTCATTCATGGCGCGCACCGCAGCGTCCAGCTTAAATGATCCAACCTCCATTGCCGTGCGCGACCTGAACGATGACGAGGCGCCGGACATTGTGGTCGCGGCAAACGCGTCAAACAGCGTCTTCTGGCTTGAGAACAACGGCGCCAATCCACCGATGTTCACCCAGCGAACGATCACCACTTCGGCCGATGGCGCCCGAAACGTGACCACCGCAGACGTCAACGGCGACGGTTTTATTGATGTGATTTCCGCATCGCGGGATGACAACACGATCGCCTGGCACCAAAGCAACGGCGCCAATCCGCCGATGTTCACTCCCCATGTCGTGGATGCGACACTTCTGGGCGCCGGCGATGTCGCGGCTCAAGACATTGATGGGGATGGCGATGTTGATCTTGCCGCATCCGGATTCAACGCCGATCTCATCGCGATTGACGAAATAGTCTGGTACGAGAATCTTGGTGGCGGCTCACCCGCTTTTGCGCGCCACGTGCTGAACGACAACGTCGCGTCGGGCGTCTCCGTGACCATCCGCGACATCGATCGAGACGGCGATCAGGACATTTTGTCTGCGGGCTTCATCGACCGCGAGTTGCGGCTCTTTGAAAACGACGGCGATACGCCGCCGGTGTTTACCGAGCGGACGATTGCGGTCGGCGTCGTGCAGGTGCGCGACATCACCACCGGTGATCTGGATGGTGACGCCGACATCGACGTGATTGCCACATCGCAATTTGCCGGCCGAGTCGAATGGTTTGAAGCCGCTGGCTCAGGGCAGGCGCGCTCGGCGCTTACGCTTGGCGCCGGCGCCCGAGTGCTTTCCGGCGATGAGTACCGCCAGACGCAGTTGACGCGCCTGACCACCACTGGCGCGGCTCCCTTTGCCCCTTCGGCCATGGTGTTTAACGGCGAGGCGACTCTGGGCGGCGAGTATCGATTTTTGCTTGATGCGCCGATGCCGCCGCAACTCGGCGATCGGTTTGATGTCATCAATGCGAGCGCCATCGAAGGGCAATTCCGAATCAGCTTCTTCCCAGGGCTTCCGGATCCATTGGCGTTCGTGCTTCGAATTGTTGAAGCGAGCGAAGGGCCGGCGTCAGGCGAGACCGTCACCGTGCAAGTCGAGGAGCTACTCGCCGGATTGCAGTTTGAGAATCCAACCGACACCAACGTGCAACAAGGAGTCCCGATTGATGCGGTCGCGGGTTTCTTCAATGGCGATGGCGCGCTTGATCTTGCGGTCACCATCCCGGATGCGCTTGGTGGGAATGGCAGCGTCGTGGTTCTGCTTGGTGACCCGATGTCGCCGGGCGCCTTCCTGAGCGGCGCGCAGA
This sequence comes from Smithsoniella earleae, assembly GCA_032356285.1. Classification (NCBI taxonomy): domain Eukaryota; kingdom Viridiplantae; phylum Chlorophyta; class Ulvophyceae; genus Smithsoniella; species Smithsoniella earleae. Next base: position 131,767 of record JAULKQ010069767.1, on the reverse strand, counting down.
TACCCGTCGGAGTCAATCCGTCATCCATCGATGCTGGATTCCTCGATGCGGATGGCATACTCGATTTGGCCGTCACCAATGCAGGCGACGACACCGTCACCATTCTCTTTGGCGCGGGTGATGGCACATTCACATCAGCGGGCGTTATCGCGACCGGACCCGATCCGAGCGCCGTTGCGATCGCGTTGATCGACGCCAACGCACTCGGCGATGTGCTCGTGACCAACGCCAACAACGGTGGCGGCGGAGGTTCACTCACCGTCATCTTTGACGCCGGCCTTGGGCCATTCGCGGATTCATTTTTGCTGAACACTCCTGTGGGCTCGGGTCCCAGCACGGTCTGCCCGGCGGATGTGGACATGGATCGCCAGGCGGATGCCGTGGTCGCCAACTCCGCTTCAGGTGACATTTCCGTTGTGCGCTATCTCGGAAATCGAGTCTTCGCTGCGCAAGCCGTCTTCGAAGCCGGCAACGGCCCGACCTCGCTTGCGATTGCGGATCTCGACGGTGACGGCCTCCCGGATTTGATCATCGCGAACCTGTTTAACACGCTTCAGCCTGACGGTTCATTGAATGGTGAAGTATCGATTTTGATCAATGAGAGCAGCCCCGGAAACGTTCAGTTTGCGCCGGCGATTCAAATCCCGGTCGGCCTGAACCCCCAATCCGTCAAGAGCGTTGATTGGGATGCGGACGGCGATCCGGACATTGCCGTGATTGCAGGCGACCCACCCGTCGTCAAGATCATTCGCAACGACACACTTCCCGGCGGCGCCTCCGGAGTCGTCCTCGCCGAAGCGATGGACGTTTCGTCCAGTGTTGTCCCGGCCGTGCTTGAATCCGGCGATGTAGATGCAGATGGTGATGAGGACCTGATCACCGTGGGCGCCATGGCGTCATCGTTCGCCGCGACCGAAGGCGCTGCTCCAATCGGCGGCGTTGGTTTTCATCCGGCGGCGGTCGGCGTGCTTGGCGACCTGAATGGTGACGGGATTGTGAACGGCGCTGATCTTGCAACCTTGCTCGCCAATTGGGGACTCGGCGGCGCCGCGGACCTTTCCGGCGATGGGATCGTCAACGGCGCTGACCTCGCAACATTGCTCGCAAACTGGACCAGCTAAACCCAGCCAACAACAAGGCGCAAGGGCGGGCAAGCCCCATGCGCCGTGAAGTCGAAATGATTCACCCAAATCAAGGAAAAACGAAGGCGATCATCGCGCTCCGAACTTTCGGATCGCACCAGCGCCAGTCGGACCAGATAAGCTTCCTGCATGGAAACGATTCATCCTGCGGCGGCGGACTCCACGCTCGGAACGGCTGATCTCTCCGAATTGATTCATCAACAAGACAGCGAAGGCGCTTTGTCGCTCATCGATCGCATCGCTCCGCGCGACGTGATTCACGTGGTGTCGCGGCTGTCGCGCGAAGACCGAACTGCGCTGTTTTCGATGCTCGAAGCAAAAGACGCCGCGACGATCCTTCACCAACTGCCTGAGCCACAAATCACGCATGCGCTTCGGACCATGCCGCCGGTCGCGGCCGCGCGAATCCTGGAGCAATTCCCAAGCGACGATCAGGCAGACTTCATCAGCACGCTCGACCATCGGCACTACACGGCGATCATGGCGCATCTCGACGAATCGGACGCCGATGATGTGCGCCGATTGATGTCCTATCCGGACGACACCGCCGGCGGCTTGATGATCACTGAGTATCTGGCATTTCCTGAAGCCGCGACTGTGGCGGAAGTCGTCGAGAATCTTGGCGCCAATGCTGAACTCTACGCTGACTACAACATTCAATATGCATACGTGACCAACGAAGATGACCAGTTGGTCGGTGTGCTTCGTATGCGAGACTTGCTGCTCTCGCGGCGTCAGACTGCGCTTCGAGATGTCATGATTCCGAACCCGGCGTCGGTCCGCGATACGGACACACTCGAACAACTGGTTGCGTTCTTTGATGACAACCGATTCTTTGGCGTGCCCGTCGTGCATGCGAACGGCGTCCTCTGCGGCGTCGTCGAGCGTTCCGCTGTGGACGCCGCGATCGCGGAAGATCAGGACCGTATCTATCGCAACGCTCAGGGCATTGTTGGCGGCGAGGAATTGCGAACGATGCCGCTGCTGCTGCGGTCGCGCCGGCGTCTGTCGTGGCTCAGCGTCAATATTCTGCTGAACATCATGGCGGCCAGCGTCATCGCCATGCACCAGGACACACTGGAGGCCGTCATTGCGCTGGCTGTTTTTCTTCCGATTATCTCGGATATGAGTGGTTGTTCCGGCAATCAGGCCGTCGCCGTGAGCATGCGCGAATTGACCCTCGGTGTGGTCCGTCCAACGGAAGTCGTGCGCACCGTGCTCAAAGAGATTTCCGTCGGAATCATCAATGGCCTGGCGCTTGGCGTGCTCATCGGGCTCGTTGCATTCTTGTGGAAAAGCAATTTCTATCTCGGGCTGGTCGTCGGCGGCGCGCTCATGCTGAATACAATCATCGCCGTTTCGATCGGCGGCGCCGTGCCACTCTTGCTCAAGCGCATGAAAGTGGACCCGGCGCTCGCGGCCGGCCCAATTCTCACAACGATCACCGACATGTGCGGCTTCTTCATTGTCCTGACATTGGCATCGGCGATGCTGTCAAGACTCACCTAGCCCACCTTTGATGTATCAGAGCTTCCACGACACTTCGTTGAACGTCATGTGCTGAACCGCGGCGCCACCGCCGCCCTCGCGCCTAAGGCTGGAATGCCTCACGGCGCCGAATGGCATGAGAGCGAATGACGACACGCCGTCGTTGGCGCCGAAAACGAATTGGTCACTGTTGGTGCGACAATGACATCCTTCACGGCGACTGAAGGGCACCCCCTCCTATGGACGCTGGGGTTCATCGGATGGCGGTCGGCATTTTCGGTGATCTCACTGGCAACGGCATGATCAATCTCGCCAATCGCGACATGTCCCTCGCTAACTGAACGGGGCCAATCAGCCTGTGAGGACGGCGAATGCGCCACTGGCCTTCACCTGCAAAGCACACTCAGATTCCGTTTTTCAAAATTGGACAATCAGGTACAGAAGCCTGAATATGATCGCCTGATGCTCACCCTGACTTCCGAATACGCGCTTCGAGCGGTTGTGCATTTGGCGCAGGTTGGTGGCGGACCGGTCACGGCCCCCTTTATTGCCGAGCGAACGAAAGTGCCTGCTGGCTACCTCCAGAAGATTCTTCGGACATTGTCGCGCGCTGGCATTCTGGACTCGCAACGCGGCGTAGGAGGCGGGTTCCTGCTTGCCAGAAAACCGAGCGAGATCACGGTTCTGGACGTTCTGTCCGCAAGCGACGATTCCATCCCGCGCATTCGAAAGTGTCCTCTTGACATCCCAGATCATGTCCGGCTCTGCGCATTGCATCGGCTCCTTGATGAACAACTTGCCAACTTGGAGCGCGTTTTTGCCGCAACGTCGATTGCCGACATCCTCAATGAGGAAGACGGCATTCGACCGCTTTGCCAAAAGCTCACTACGAATCTGACGTAATCCCACGCTGTGGCCTCGGCCGGGAGGCGTTGGGAATTACGTGATGCGAGCTATGCCGAAGCAAGACGGTCACTGGCCATTCTTGCGTCGACTTCAATCATTTAAGGATCCATCAGATTTGGATTGACGTCCATTTCGGCCGGCGATCGACCAGAATTGGCCCCCTGAGCAAAACAGCGCTCAACGTCCAATAACAACTCCCCAAGGACCCCGCCATCAAGACTTGCACTCCAATAGACGATAAGTGTATCTTCTTGTCTGAATTGTCGGGGATGTCGGCAATGGCGGAACTGGAGCCGCCCCGACAGGTCCCTGGCTGAGCCAGAAAGGCAGGTCAACGATGCGTGCTTTCGCTTCAATCCTGATCCCAGCAGCGATGCTTGGCGCCAACGCCTACGCCGCGCCATCCGACCTTTCCAGCGCGTCGGATCTCGATTCCGATGAAGTTCGTGCCATCGTCGCCGACTTGCTCACCGACGCCGAGACTCGATCGAGCTTGCTTCAGAGCGGCGCAACCGCAGGCCATGACGGCAAGTTCTTTCTTGCGTCGCCCGACGGTGATTTTCGCCTCAATATCTCCGGACAATTGCAGGCCCGCTACATGCTGAACTTCCGGAATGACGAAAACAACACCGTTGATGATTTCACGAGTGGATTCAGCCTGCCGCGAGTTGCGCTTCGCTTTGATGGCACGATCTACGAAAATTTCGTGTACGCCATTCAGGCAAACTTCGATAGCAACGGAGGAGCACTGACGCTGGAAGACGCTTATGCGGGGTATGCCTTCGACAACGGCCTCGTCATCCTCGGCGGGCAGTTGAAGGAGCCAATCCTGTGGGAGGATGTGCTCCAAGAGAAATACAGCCTCGCCGTTGATCAATCCGTGGTCAACGCAGTTTTCAGCCAGGGATATAGCCAAGGCGCCTGGGCGTTTTACAGCACCGACTCGTGGCGTATGTGGGCGGGCGTCGATGGCGGCATTCGCTCTGCAAACACTGATTTCAACGCTGATCCTGCGGAGTGGGGCGTGACCACGCGCTGGGAATGGAAATTCGCAGGAAATTGGTCGCAATTCGATCAATTCTCATCTGCACGCGGCTCTGAATTCGCAGCAAAGCTCGGTGGTGGCGTTCACTTCGAACAGAGCCCACATGCTCCGGGCACATTCGAAACCAATCTCCTGGCCTATACCGCCGACATCATGGTTGAGGGCAACGGCTGGAATGTCTTCGGCATGGGTGTTGGCCTGTACACCGACACCAACGGCGGCGTCGGCAACTTCAATGATCTCGGATTCCTCGTGCAGGGCGGCGTGTTCGTGACTGATGACATCGAACCATTTGCGCGCTACGACGTCGTCATTCCTGACTCCGACCGCACCGCAGATAACGCGTTCAACACGATCACTGTTGGCGCGAACTACTACCTGCACGGCCAGGCGGCGAAATTCACGTTGGACATGCAGTACTACCTCGATGACACCGCAGGGAATGCCTTGGTGTCAGGAGTTGCAACCGGTGTTCCCGGCTCTGTCGGCAACCAGATTGGGCTGCTTCCCACGACGGATGACGGTGAATTTGTCATCCGCCTCCAATTCCAACTTCTGTTCTAGCAGGGGCTGGCGCCCGTTTCGCCCGAGAGGCGGGCGCCATTTTCTTCACACCGTGACACGCGTTGCGCATCTGAAAATCATTCTGATGAGCGACAATTCAGGAGTCGCGCACCGAGCATGCGCGGCTTTCTTTTCACTCCACCGGAGCTGACGGCATGAGCGCTGCACGATTACAGGGGCATGAGGGAGGCGGCGCTGACGCAGCGCGTGCCAATGACCATCTCGACGAATTCGTGTACGACGACAAAATCGTGCGCATGTTTGTTTGGGCGACCCTGCTCTGGGCATTCATCGCGATGCTGGTGGGGGTTGTTCTCGCTCTTCAACTGGCGCTTCCTGAAGCAAATTTAGGGCTTGCATGGGTCACCTTCGGGCGCCTCCGCCCGCTTCACACCAACGCCGCCATTTTCGCGTTCGCCGGGAATGCGATTTTCGCTGCGATTTACTACTCCACGCAGCGATTGTGCAAAGCTCGAATGTTCAGCGATCGGCTGAGTCGACTGCATTTTTGGGGTTGGCAGGGAATCATCGTCTCGGCGGCATTGACACTGCCGCTCGGGTTCACGCAGGGCAAGGAATACGCGGAACTTGAATGGCCGATCGATCTTGCCATTGCGGTGGTCTGGGTCGGATTCTTCGGCGTGAACTTCTTCGGCACCTTGATCCGCCGGCGCGAACGACACATGTATGTCGCACTGTGGTTCTACATTGCGACGATTGTCACCGTCGCAATTTTGCACATCTTCAACAATCTGTGGATCCCCGTTGGCGTCGTTGAGTTCTTCAAAACGGGCGAGGTGTCGAGCTTCGACAACCTGATGAAGTCCTATCCGATCTATTCGGGTGTGCAGGACGCGTTCATGCAATGGTGGTACGGCCACAATGCCGTGGCATTCTTCCTCACCACGCCATTTTTGGGTCTCATGTACTACTTCTTGCCCAAAGCGGCGGAGCGCCCGATCTTCTCGTATCGCCTCAGCATTGTGCATTTCTGGTCAATCGTGTTCATTTACATCTGGGCCGGGCCGCATCATTTGCACTACACGGCGCTGGCGGCCTGGGCGTCTTCGCTGGGAATGGTCTTTTCACTCATGCTCTGGATGCCTTCCTGGGGCGGCATGATCAATGGCCTGCTCACCTTGCGCGGCGCCTGGAACAAGGTCGCCACCGATCCGGTCCTCAAGTTCTTTGTGGTCGGCATCACTTTCTACGGTATGAGCACTTTCGAAGGCCCGATGCTCTCCATCAAGAGCGTGAATGCCCTGTCGCATTACACCGACTGGACGATCGCTCACGTGCACAGCGGCACGCTCGGCTGGAATGGTTTCATGACTTTTGGAATGATCTATTGGCTTGCGCCGCGGTTGTTTCAGACGAAACTCTACAGCGTCAAGGCCGCAACGGCGCACTTCTGGATTGGGACGATCGGCATCCTGCTGTATGTCATTTCGATGTATACGGCAGGTGTAACGCAAGGCCTCATGTGGCGCGCTTTCGATTCAACCGGACGCCTCGCCTATCCTCAATTCATCGAAACAGTGACGCGGCTCGCTCCGTTCTACTGGATCCGCGCCATTGGCGGAACGATGTATCTCGCAAGCGTCGGACTTGGGATCTGGAACATATGGATGACGTGGCGCACTCGCCCGCCGCAATACGACGAGCCAATTCAATACGCCGCGCCGCTGTCCAAGAACTATCAGGATCCGCCGAAGCCGGAATCTCGCCTGCACGCCAACATCGCGTTCGGCGACAAGGTCGATGTCAACATCCTGCAGGGTTGGTGGCACCGTCGTCTCGAACGCTTTCCAATGAAATTTACGGTCCTGGTGATTGTCGCGGTCATCGTCGCCTCGCTCTTTGAAGCAATTCCAATGTTCACGGTGAAGAGCGTGGTCAAGACGATTGACAGCGTGCAGCCGTACACGCCTTTGGAGTTGTACGGGCGCGATTTGTACGTCGCGGAGGGCTGCTACAACTGCCACTCGCAGATGATTCGCCCGATTTTTGCGGAGACAAAGCGATACGGAGAATATTCCAAGGCCGGCGAGTCGATTTACGACCGGCCTTTCCAGTGGGGTTCACGCCGCATTGGTCCTGATTTGGCGCGCGAAGGCCAAACAAATCCGAACGCGCCGTGGCACGCCCGGCATTTCGCCGAACCGACCGATACGTCGCCGGGCTCCATCATGCCTTCGTATCCGTGGCTATTCGAAAAGAAAATCGAATTCGAATCGATTCAGGCGCGCGTCGATGCGATGGCGATGCTTGGCGTTCCGTATGGCGAGGCAATCAACAACGCACCGCAAATGGCGCGCGAACAGGCCGCGGCCATCGCCCTTGAGATCGAATCGGATGGCGGACGCCCGAATCTCGCCGACAAGCAAGTCGTAGCGCTCATCGCTTACCTAAAGCGCCTCGGCACAGATATTTTGAGTCCCCCAGCAAGTGACGCCACAGCAGCGGGAGGTGAGGAATGAGTCTCAGCGAATTGATGAGCAGTTACGGCCTCGCATTTTTTCCTCAGATGGCGCTCATCGTCTTTCTGGTTGTTTTTCTTGTGGTGGTGGCGAGGGTCATTCGGGCTCCGAAGTCAGAGATGAAGCACGACGCTGCACTGGCGCTGGATGACGGCGCACAGAACCTTGATTCACCCATCGCTTCGGAGGAAAGCGGACAATGACCCAGCCCGATTCCGGCCAATACGGCCATTTGCTTGAACACGAGTACGATGGCATTGCCGAATACGACAATCCCACGCCAGGGTGGTGGCACACCATTTTCCTGGGGAGTGTGCTGTTTAGCGTGTTCTACTTTTTCTTCTTCACGTTCAGCCCAATGGCCTTGACGGAGGAGGAACAGCACGCGGAAGCCCAGCGTCGGGAGTTTCAAAAACTGTTCGCCGAGATCGGTGAACTTGAAGCCGATCAGGCGACCATTCTCAGCCTTATGGGCGATCCGCAATGGATGCCGGTCGCCGAGGGCGTCTTCGCGACAAATTGCGTTTCCTGCCACGGTTCGATGGGACAAGGACTCGTCGGCCCCAACTTGACGGACGATTACTTCAAGAATCTCACTGAAATCACGCAGATTGCAGAAGTCATCCAGAACGGCGCAGCGAGCGGAGCCATGCCGGCATGGGGCAATCGGCTCCACCCCAATGAAATCGTCTTGCTCGCCGCATATGTCGCCGACATGCGAGGACGTACGATTCCACCTGGCACGCGGACGCGCGATCCAGAGGGCGAGGTCATTCCTCCATGGCCGCCCGTGCCGGATAGCGCGAGCGGAGAGTGAGGCGCGACACCATTCAATCGGGCATTGCGGCGGCGCAAATGGGGTGCGCATGAGTGCAGCGACAGCGGACAAACAAACGGATCGAGTGCTCTCAACGCTCAATGCTGATGGTTCACGCCGATGGTTGAAACCGTGGCTGTCACGTGGTCGGTATCTACGTCGTCGTCGTGTCGTGGCGTACGGGCTCATCTCGGTCTTTACCATCGCTCCATACCTTCGGATTGGCGAAAAGCCGCCGATCCTCTTGGACATCCCTGCCCGCGAATTCACGCTCTTCGGCACAACCTTTTATCCAACAGATACGTTGCCGCTGGCGCTGATGATCCTTAGTGTTTTTGTATCAATATTCCTCCTCACGGCGTTCTTCGGACGCGTGTGGTGCGGCTGGGCGTGCCCGCAAACGGTGTACATGGAGTTCCTTTACCGGCCGATTGAACGGCTGTTTGAAGGAAAGCCAGGAAGGCAGAGGAAACTCGGGGCGTGGCGCAAACCTGCGAAATTCGCCGTGTTTCTCGTGATCTCCATGTTCCTCGCGCACACGTTTCTCGCGTACTTCGTTGGAGTCGATCGATTGTGGCTGTGGGTGCAATCCTCGCCTGCACAGCATCCGTTTGCATTTTTGGTCATGGCTGCAACAACCGGCCTGATGATGTTTGACTTCGCGTTTTTTCGCGAGCAAACCTGCCTGGTGGCGTGCCCCTATGGACGGTTTCAGTCGGTCATGCTCGACCGGCAATCACTGATCGTGACGTACGACGAACAGCGAGGTGAGCCTCGAGGCAAAATCACAAAGTCCAGAAAGAGCAAGGATGTTCGGCTGCCGGTCGCCGCCGAAGCGCGCGGTGATTGCGTCGACTGCGGATTGTGCGTGCGCACATGCCCGACGGGCATTGACATCCGAGAAGGGCTCCAGATGGAGTGCATTGGATGCGCACAATGCATTGATGCGTGTGATGACGTCATGGAAAAGATCGGCCGAAAAAAAGGCCTGATTCGATACAGCTCTCAGGCGGCGGTGTCCGGAGAACCGGTGAAACTGCTTCGACCGCGCGTTGTGATCTACCCGGCGTTGCTGCTTGGGTTGCTCACCGGGCTTGTGCTCGTGCTTGCAGGCCGCCAGCCTGCCGACATCACGTTGCTGCGCGGCGCAGGGTCGCCATTCGTCGTTCTTCCCGATGGAGATGTGAGCAACCAACTCCACGTGAAAGTGCGAAATCGCGCGGCGGAAGCTGCGACATTTCAAGTCGAACTCATTGATGTCACCAACGGTCAAGTCGTGTCATCCAACAATCCATTCACGGTTGGATCCGGTGAAGCGCACGATGCGCCGATGACGATCATCGTTCCACGAGATGTTTTCAAGGATGGCCGAAGGGACATTCAACTGCGCATAGCGACTGAAGACAATGCTTTCAGCACAATCAGGCCATACCGTCTCTTGGGGCCATGGTCGTCAGGCATCTCTGATGCGGAGCAATCGCATGATCCATGAAACAATCGAGAACTCCCGACGGTCGCCGCGGATCCCGGCACATCTCTTCTGGCCGGGATTGGTTATTGCGCTCCTGACCATGAGCGTGGTCGCCATGACAACGACGATGATGCTGGCGGTCTCCGATCCGGCATTCGCCATCGTTGAGGACTACGAAGCGAAAGCAAGTGCGTGGAATGAGACGTCGGCAGCGCTCCACGAAAGCGCCAAGCTCGGCTGGGAAGCAACCATTGAATTTGATGACGACGTCAATGCGTTGAACGAGAGAACGGTGTTGATCACATTGATCAACGATGATGGCGATCCAGTGTCAAATGCGGCCGTTCAAGCGTCAGCGTTTCATCCGGCCCGCAGCGCACACAAAATAATTTTGGAATTTACGGAGGTTCAACCTGGCGTTTACACCGCACGGTTCGCACCGCGGCGGGAAGGACTTTGGGACTTTGCTCTCACCGCCAGCCGAGGCAAAGACCAGTTCATTGACCATCAGCAGCAGTGGCTGATGGACTTTGCAGGACGCTGACGTATGACCGCGCTGATTGTCACGGTGTTCATCGCGAGTTTGCTGGGCAGCCTGCACTGCGCCGGAATGTGCGGCGCCTTTGTTGCATTTGCGGTTGCCGCTCCCGATGACCGAACTCCGAAGTGGTTGCTGCACGCGGCCTACAACGGCGGGCGACTGGTCACGTATGTCACGCTTGGCGGATTGGCCGGATTGCTGGGGAGCGTCGTCGACATGGGCGGCTCGCTCGTCGGTGTGCAGCAAGTCGCCGCCGCGCTTGCCGCTGCAACGGTGGCAACCTTCGGCATCGTGTGCCTCCTTCGCGTCAAAGGAGTGCGCGTTGCTCGAATTCATCCGCCGAAGTCGATGGAAAGGGCGCTTCATGCCGGGCATCGTCGCGCGATGCAACTGGCGCCTCCATCCAGAGCGCTTGCGATCGGACTCTTGACCACATTGCTGCCCTGCGGATGGCTGTACGCCTTCGTCGCCACCGCTGCAGGAACTGCAAATCCAATTTTTGGCGCCGTGACGATGGCGGTCTTCTGGGCGGGCACACTTCCCATTCTCGTAGCGCTCGGCGCCGGCGTTCGTGCATTGACTGGTCGGTTTGGGAAATCAATGCCCATCCTGATGCCGGTCATGATCACGCTCGTCGCCATGCTGTCCATCGTTTCGAGAGCATGGATGCCCGTCCGCCTTGATCAAGACGCGATTTCGCAATCCTCAAACTTCTCTGACATCGTCGAACACGTGCATAGTCTCGAGCATCGCGAAATGCCGTGCTGCAACCCGGAAGACACTGGCGGTGACTGATGCGACGATCAATGCGAAATCGGCGCCAACGGCGTCAGGAGCGCATATTGCCTGCGATCATTGCGGGCTCCCTGTCCCAGCTGGCCTCATTGATTCTGAAAGCGCCGAGCAATTTTGTTGTGGCGCGTGCCGCACGGTGTATCGGGTCATTCGCGAGTGCGGGCTCGATCGGTATTACGCCATTCGAGATGCGCTTGAACTTGACGCGGCGCCGGCGCGATCAACCGGCGAATCGTATGCTGCCTTCGATGCGCCAGAATTTCGCGATCGCCACTGTTCGCCGCGCGGCAATGACGTCTTCGAAATCGAATTGTACCTCGAAGGCGTACACTGCGCGGCGTGCGTCTGGCTCGTCGAACGCCTGCCGCAGATCCATGACGGCGCCATTTCAGTGCGGCTTGAATTGACGCGCTCGCTGGTGCGGATCGTATGGGACGACAAGCGGACATCGCTATCGTGCATTGCGCGAGATCTTGATCGGCTTGGGTATCCCGCGCATCCGGCACGCGGTGGCGAAGCACGTGCGGCGAGGGCGAGAGAAGACCGCCGCATGTTGGTGCGCATCGCCGTAGCTGGGGCGCTCGCGGGCAATGTGATGTTGCTGGCGTTTGCTCTGTATAGCGGGGTCTTTGACGCTATTGAATCCCAGTTCTATACAGCCTTCCGATATTGCAGTATGGCGCTCGGTGTAATGGCGCTGGCCTGGCCAGGATCAGTGTTTTTCAAAAGTGCATTGGCGTCGTTTCGCGCTCGCACGTGGCAACTTGATCTGCCCATTGCGCTTGGGCTGGCGCTTGGCGGCGCCGCTGGATTGATCAATGTGATTCGCGGCGCCGGCGAGATCTACTTTGACTCTCTGACGATGCTCGTCTTTCTTCTCCTGGTCGGTCGTTGGCTCCAGCGCTCGCGGCAGCGACGGGCGGCCGAATCTGTCGAACTCCTCTATTCGCTGACTCCTGCCAAAGTGACATTGATTGAAGGCGAAATAGAGCGCGAAGCGCCAATTGAAGCAGTGGCGCCCGGCTGCATTTTGCTTGTGCGCGCAGGTGAAACCATTCCAGTAGATGGTGTCGTCACGCGAGGTGAAAGCGCAGTGAACGCCGCGGCGCTAACTGGCGAATCACGACCACTCACCGTCGGCGTGAGCGACGCCGTGAGCGCTGGCGGGGTCAATCTTTCGTCGCCTCTGCACATTCGTGCCGACGCGGTCGGCGACGCAACCCGGCTCGGGCGCATCATGCGAGACATTGAGGCCGATGCAGGCTCCGGTTTGCGCCTCGCTGGCATGGTGGATCGCATGAGCGCCTGGTTTGTGACCGTTGTCATTGGTCTTGCCCTGGCGACGCTCGCTCTCTGGCTTGTTCTGAAGCCTGCCGTTGCCGTGGAACACGCCATTGCGCTGCTGATAGTGACATGTCCGTGCGCCTTGGGTCTTGCAACCCCTCTTGCGGTGACCGTGGCGCTTGGACGGGCCTCAAAGCAAGGGCTTTTTATCAAGTCTGGCGATGTCGTTGAACGCCTTTCGCAACCAGGCATTGTGCTTGTCGACAAGACCGGCACGCTCACGGAAGGCCATGTGCGCGTCGTCGAATGGATCGGTGATAAATCGGTCATGGCAGCGGTTGCAGCGCTTGAGTCCGGATCATCTCATCCAATTGCGCGCGCGCTGACTGACGCGTGCGCGGACGCTACGGCCATTGAAGCAGACCATGTTGACCACTATCAGGGACGCGGCGTCCGGGGAACGGTGTCAAACGCAGACTTTGCCATCGGATCGGCGCCTTTTGTGCTTGATCACGCGTATGGACCATCTTGGGTTGAAACCGAACGAGCCCGTTTCCTCGATTTGTCAATCACGCCAGTGCTCATTGCGCGCGATGGCGTCGTTGTCGCGATGGCAGGTCTCAGCGATCGTCTCCGCGAGGACACGACTGGTGCTCTGAGTGATCTTCGAACGCGCGGCTGGAGAATCGGAATTGTTTCAGGAGATGATGAGCAAATCGTGCAGGCGGTTGCAACGACCATCGGTGGCGAATTCGAAATGCTCGTTGGCGGCGCCTCGCCAGAGCAGAAACGATCGATTGTCGAACGGGTACAGCGACTCCATCCGGTCGTCTTTGTTGGAGATGGTGTCAATGATGCGCCCGCGCTCTCAATCGCGACGGTTGGCGTTGCTGTGCAAGGCGGGGCTGAGGCCAGTCTTGCCGCAGCGGACGTCTATCTCACTCGATCCGGATTGTCCCCAGTGGTGCAACTCTTTGATGGCGCTGTTCGCACGGAACGCGTCATTCGGCGGAATGTCATCGCAGCGCTCGGCTACAACTCAGTCGCCGCGAGCCTGGCCATTGCCGGATTGATTTCACCGCTTCTCGGGGCGGTGCTCATGCCATTGAGTTCGTTGACCGTAATGACGCTGTCAATGCAAGCGCGTACGTTTCAAACTGGGGCGCGACGATGAGTGTGATCTTCATCCTGTTGCCGTTGGCGCTACTCATTGCGACGATGGCTGTTATTTCATTCATTTGGGCGACCAAGGGCGGGCAACTTGATGATCTTGACACGCCGTCCGTTCGAATGTTGTTTGATGACGAGTCGAAGACGACGGAAAAGAAAGTCACATCCAAGACAACAGATCACGATTGCGAATGAGAACGCGATTCATGCGTGGTTGATTCGCTTCAGTCACCTGGCGGCATACAAGAGGGGAGACGAAACACAGCTCAGGGCGCCGGTTCACTTTGCGCGGTATTCCGTCAGTTTGTAATACAGCTTTCGCTCGCTGATCCCTAGCATTTCTGCAGCAATCTTTCGGTTGTCCTCACTCCGACGGAGTGCTTCCATTATTAATTCGCGCTCGATTCGTTCACAATTGAGGTCATCCTGCTTCGACAGATCCAGCGCCGCGGCGTCTTCGTCAAGCGTTTCTTGTTGAATGTGCGGCGGCAACAGATTGGCCACCGGCGTCTGGACCAGCACATGACGAGACCAGGCGCGATCCATGGCGGTTTCGAGTTCGCCTAACGACACCGGCTTTGTGAGAAAATCAACGATGTCCATGTGGATCGATCGGCGAGCCAATTCGAACGTGCCGTATCCCGTCGCGATGACCACGGACATCTCCGGAAATCGATCCCGAATCTCTTCAAACAGATCCATTCCATTGGCGACGCCAAGGTTGAGATCCAGAAGCACAATCGAAAACGATTGCGCTGAAAGCGCGGCACGCGCTGCTTCGATGGAGCCGACGCACACCGTCTCAAACTCCATGCGCGTCAGCGCTTTTTGATACATCATCCGCTGAGCGGACTCATCTTCGACGACCAGCACACGGCGCGGCGGCGTCATGGCTTGCTCTCATTGTTCGGAATGGCAAGCACAAACTCACTGCCTTTGCCCGGTCCTTCGCTAAACGGTCGGAGCGCGGCGCCCATTTCCTCAGCAAGCGCCTGGGCAATGGAGAGCCCAAGCCCGGCGCCCTTGCCATTTTCACGATGTGATTGAAACGGCGCAAACAATTTCGATTCAATCGCTTTCGTGAAGCCTTGACCGTCGTCGCGCACGCGCAGGCAAATCTCATGATCCGTGTGCGTTGCATCAACTTCGATGTGCCCATTCTCAACCACGGCATCGGCGGCATTGATAAGGAGAGTGAGCATGATCTGCCGCACATCATCGGGCGGCGCAAACGCCTGGTGATCAACACCATTGGAGTGCACGATAAAGCAATGCGCCTTGTCCGGACGCGCGGCGCGCGCGACTTGCACCGTTTCATTCAACAGGCGTGTCGTGTTGAACCAGTGCGCTTCACGATCGCTCCGCACCATCGCCATGAGCCGTTCAACAATGCTGCGGCAACGCCATGCTTCCCGCCGCACGATGCGGAGCGATTCCTGAAGCTCCTGCCGTCCCGCTTCATCCACCGGGCCATTCTCAACGGAGCCGAGTGCGAGCTCGCTCAAACCAAGCATGGCGTTCATTGGGTTATTGATTTCGTGGGCGACGTCTGCGGCGAGCAAGCCAATGCCGGCGAGACGTTCGCGCCGAAGCAGCTCCCGATTGGTGTCCTCCATCTTCTGAATCATTCGGGAGTTCATTTCTTCAATCTGGTTCACGACGCCGCCGATTTCTCGGGGCGGTGACATAGCGCCGATCGCGGGCTGCGCTGAGAGGCGTCGGTGCAACTCGCGCAATCGCTTGTTCACGCCGTTTGCAGACCATATAGAGAGCACAATGCAAATTGCCGCGGTGCATAACGCGGCGACAATGACGAGCCAGAGCGTCATTTGCTGGGTACGAAGGGCCGACGATTGGGCAAGTCGAACGCCATGGTCAGTTGCGGAATAAAGCTCATCCAGTCCAGCGCGCAACCGCTCAACGATGGCAACACGCTCGTCCAAAGGTGTTGTATTCCATTGAATGTCGGCGAGCCCCTCAAGCTGACTCAACAACGCTTGCGCATGTTTGGATTCCAGCATTTGATGATTCTGGTCCGCAACGGATTCGAATTGCATCGCCATGAACGCGACAAGATTCTCTTTGGCGTCGTGAATGTATTGATTGGTGTCTTGATGCACTTCTGCATCCCGCCCGCGCACCGCGACGTTGGCGCTACTGATCGCTGCTTCAACACCTTGGAGCAAGCGAACTTCGGCGTACTCCTCTGAGACCACACCAAGTCGTTGCCCCATCTGCCAAAGCCCGACGCCGGTGACGACAGCGACGCTGAGGGGCAAGACCACCATCAGGACCATCGCAACCAGGAGTTTGGACTGTGTTCCCATCGAATGAATTCCGAATTCCACCGCGTGAGCCGCAATGTCGCCCACCGAGGACGCCACAAGATGCGGTGACTTCCTTGCCTCTGCAATTCCTGCAGATTCCGCGACACCAATGGTAGAAGCGCGGCGTCGATCGGATGATGCAAGCTTTGCCCGAACCAGCAAAAAGTTGGTTCAGGCGGCGATTCGGAGGGCGGCGGAGCACATGCCGTTTTTCAGCACTAACTGGTGGACCGGCACTGGGCGGCACTTCAGCGCCGGGGCGATGGCGCAGAGGACATTCGCATGAGGCCGCATGAAGTCGTCGTTGTTGGCTGCATGCTGGCGATTGCCGAATCACTTGCACTGTGGTTTCGAGCGGCCAGAGAATGTCGGTCGTGCTTGCCGGATGTGGATACATCGACGGTGGATTCGCCGTCCGAAGTCCATTTACTTCGAGCTCCGAGCGACATCGAAGAGGAACGAACCATCGGCGAGTGAATTGGGCGGCGCCACTCTCCCAGCGACGTCATGAACGACACGCGGCCGGTCCAGTTCACCTGTTGCCTTTAAAGACCCCGATTCCATGGCCAGGGGCATCGAGCCGGCCAAATCGTCCATTTCAAATGTGCATCGGTAGACTTACGAAGCCGCTGATTTTCTGCAGGGGCTTCGGCGGCCCAGACATGATGCATTTTTGAAAAGGCCATCACCATGGGCAAAAAGGACGATCGTCCGACGAAACTGAAGCGGAAGGACTACGCAAAGGAACTCCGAAAACTTCAGGGCGAGTTGTGCGAACTTCAAGACTGGGTGAAGCACAAGGGCTTGCGCATCATCATTGTTTTTGAGGGGCGCGACGCCGCGGGCAAAGGCGGGACGATCCGGGCGCTGACGGAGCGTGTGAGTCCTCGCGTGTTTCGTGTTGTCGCACTGCCGGCGCCCTCCGACCGTGAGAAGTCGGAGATGTACATGCAGCGCTACATCGAGCACTTCCCAGCGGCGGGCGAAATCGTGATCTTTGACCGCTCGTGGTACAACCGCGCGGGCGTCGAGCGCGTGATGGGCTTCTGCACCGACGAACAGTACGAACGCTTCCTGCGGCGCTGTCCGGATGTCGAACGGTACATCGTGGAAGGCGGCATTCAGCTCATCAAAATTTGGATGGAAGTGAGCGACAAAGAGCAGAAGCGCCGCTTTGAAGCACGCATTGATGACCCGATTCGCCAATGGAAGCTGAGTCCGATTGATCTTCCATCGCGCGAACGATGGTTTGAGTATTCGCGCGCCAGAGATCGAATGTTCGATGCGACGGACACCATGCACGCGCCGTGGGTGATCGTGCCCTCTGATGACAAAAAGCGCGCCCGGCTGAATTGCATACAGCACATCCTGGAGCAAATTCCGTACAAACCGCTGAAGCATGAGAAGGTGAAACTTCCCGATCGCGACATGAAACATGCGTACGACGATCAGGCGTCGCTTGCCGGCCGGCGGTTTGTCAACGAATTGTATTGAGGCGGGGTTTCTTCATGTCTGATAGTGCGAACGCCTCAAGCAATTTCAGTTGTGACGCGCTCACCATCCCTGACCCGGATGAAAAAAGACTCATATATTGTGCGCTCGGCGACTATCGATCGCCGGGGGAGCACTCCGTATGGCGTCTCAAGAATCGTTCCGCACTGAATCGGATCTACTCGGCGAGAAACAAGTGCCGGCGGACGCCTACTACGGTGTCCAAACGGCGCGCGGCATGGAGAATTTCCACATCTCCGGCGTGCCGATTTGCCAGTACCCGGCGCTGATCAAGGCGCTGGCCATGGTCAAGATGGGCGCCGCTCGCGCAAACCACGATGTCGGCGCCTTGCCGGAACCGATTTTGCGCGCGATCGAAAGCGCCTGTCAGGAGATCATTGACGGCAAACTTCACGATCAATTCATGATCGACTGCATTCAGGGCGGGGCCGGCACCTCGACCAACATGAATGCCAACGAGGTGATCGCCAATCGCGCCATTGAATTGATGGGGCATACCAAGGGCGACTACACGCACTGCCATCCCAACGATCACGTCAATCTTTCCCAGTCCACGAATGACGCCTACCCATCAGCGCTCCATATCGCGATTGCGCTGATGAATCGTGACCTCGTGACGCAGCTCGAGTCGTTGATTGAGTCATTCCAGCGCAAAGGAAGTGAGTTCAAGTCGATCGTGAAGATGGGCCGCACACAATTGCAGGACGCCGTGCCGATGACGCTCGGGCAGGAATTCGCGGCGTGGGCGCGCAGTATTGCGGACGAAGTGGAAGCGCTGGAGTCCGTCGAACGCCGCCGTCTGTACGAAACGAACATGGGCGGCACGGCGATTGGCACGGGGCTCAACGCGCCCGCCGGCTATGCCAAAGCGTGCGCCCGACGGCTCGCCGAGATCACTGGATACAAGATTGAATCAGCGACGGACCTCGTTGAAGCAACGCAGGACACGCAGGCGTTTGTGCTGTATTCCTCGGCCCTCAAGAGCCTGTCGATCAAGCTCTCCAAGACGTGCAATGATCTGCGGCTGCTTTCCTCGGGCCCTCGTGCGGGGCTCAATGAGATCAATCTGCCGCCGAAGCAGCCGGGCTCCTCGATCATGCCGGGCAAAGTGAATCCGGTGATTCCGGAAGTCGTGAATCAGGTGTGTTTCCGGGTGATCGGAAATGACCTGGTCGTCACGATGGCGGCGGAAGCCGGGCAGTTGCAACTCAACGTGATGGAGCCGGTGATCGCGCATGCGATTCTGGAATCGCAGTCGATGCTCATGAACGCCGCCCGAACGCTGCGTGAGAATTGCATTGATGGCATCACAGCGAATGAGAAAGTGTGCGAGCGCTTTGTCGAGACGAGCATTGGCGTGGTGACGGCTCTGAATCCGGTGCTCGGCTACAAGAAATCAACCGAGATCGCTGCCGAGGCGCTGCGCACCGGCAAGGGCGTGGTTGAACTGGTGCGAGAGAAGGGTCTTCTCAGCGAAGAGGAAATCGCCAAACATCTTGACCCGGCGCACATGGTGGCCATGCACGAGCAGGACTAACACGGGGCTTCGCCAATGTTCTGGATTGAATTTCTGGTCGTCTTGGCATGCATCTTCATCGGCGCCCGCATTGGCGGGGTGGCGCTCGGTGCGATCGCAGGCCTTGGCATGGGCCTCATTGTGTTTGGGTTTCGACGCGCTCCCGGCGACATGCCAGTTGATGTGCTGCTGATCATTATTGCGGTGGTGACGGCGGTGTCCGCGTTGCAAGCGGCGGGCGGGCTCGACTATTTAGTGCAAGTTGCCGAACGGATTCTTCGGGCCAAGCCGCAGGCGATCACGTTTGTGGCGCCGGCCGTGTCGTGGCTGTTCACACTCTTCGCCGGCACCGGGCACGTCGCGTATGCGCTATTGCCGGTGATCGCGGAAACTTCTCGCAAAGCAGGCGTGCGGCCGGAGCGGCCGATGTCCATTTCCGTCATTGCCTCGCAGCAATCCATTACGGCCAGTCCGATTTCCGCCGCGACGGCAGGCATGATTGCGCTCTTCGCCGCCAGTGATTCGAATTTGGGTCTCGCTCAGATCCTCATGGTGTGCATCCCATCAACGTTTCTGGGATCCATGATTGGCGCCGTGGCCGTGTCGCGGATGGGCAAACCCCTGGACCAAGACCCCATCTATCAGGATCGACTTGCAAAGGGATTGGTGAACGATCACACCGAGACGGTCGCCATCGCGCCGGAACGGCTGCCGTACGCCAAACGATCCGTCGTCATCTTTCTCATCGCGGCGGTCGGCGTCGTGGCGCTCGGACTGGTTCAAGTCGCTCGGCCGGTTACGGACTGGAAGGCGACCGCAGCGGTCAGTTCGGTCCGCATCGTGGACGAATCGCCTCGTGCGTTCACGGTGAATCTCGAGACGGATGAAGTGTCGTGGTCCACCGTTTCGGCGTCTTTGGCTCGCCAAAAGGGTTGGGTAGAGGTCACCGGTCTCAATGAAACAACGGGCGTACTTGAACTCAAGACGCAGGAAGACAGTGATCGCCTGATGACCGGAGATACGACCGGACTCTCCGAGCGCATCGAATCCGGTGATCTCAAGGTGCGTGATCCAATCGCTGTTCGTGTCGGTATGGCGCCAACGATTGAAATCGTCATGCTCGCGGCAGCGGGACTGATGCTGCTTCTGTGCCGCGCGGCGCCGGGAGATTTGGCGACCGGCTCAGTCGCGAAGGCAGGCGTCGTCGCCGTTGTTTCCATCATGGGCATTGCCTGGCTGGGCAGCACCTTCTTTGAGAACAACAGCGAACTGGTCATTGGTTCACTGTCCGACACGGTGCAGCGCATGCCGTGGACGTTCTCGATTGCGCTGTTTGCCCTTTCCATTCTGCTGTACAGCCAGGCGGCGACGGTCGCGGCGCTGATGGCGGTGGGGTTGCAGCTCGGCATTGAGCCGAAATATTTGATCGCCATGTTCCCGGCAGTGAACGGGTACTTCTTTCTGCCGACGTATGGCACGATTCTCGCCGCGATTCAGTTTGATCAGACGGGCACCACCCGCATCGGCAAGTACGTGCTGAATCACAGTTTCATGCTCCCGGGCTTCGTTGCGACCATTTCATCAGTTGCGATCGGATTCCTCATTGCGTCATTCCTGCCATGATTTCAAACACACCACTTCGCAATGTTCAATTTGGTGGCGCCGTGCTCGGGTTGGCGGCGGCCCTGTCCGTCATGTCGCCATGCGCCGCCGCTGATCCGACGTCTGATGAAATTCGCGCCGTCGTCGCTGAGATGCTCGTCGATGCGGAAGCGCGATCTAGCCTGCTGCAAGACGAAGCCACGGCCGGGTACGACGGCAAGTTTTTTCTCGCCAGCCCCGATGGCGACTTCCGTCTCAACATCGGCGGCCTCTTGCAGTTTCGCTATACGTTCAACGATCGCGAGGTCGAAGGCGAGACCGAGGGGTTTGAACTTTCCCGCTCCCGGATTTGGTTCACTGGCGAGGTCTACGACAGCATTTCGTTCTACCTGCGCGGTCAGTTTTCGGGCACATACAAAATTGAAGGCTTTGAAGAAGCCAGCGACTCCGGCGCCCTGGTGCTGGATCGAGCTTGGATCAAGTTCAAGTTTGATGACGTTTGGTCGCTGGCTATCGGCCAACAAGTCTCACAAATGACGCGTGAAAATGAACACGCCCCGCAAGACCAGCTTGGTGTGGCGTCATCACCGACGGACTCCGTCTTCGGCCTCGGCGGTTTCATGGGCGCCGAGTTGCACGCGCGCGGCGAGAACACGCGCGCCTGGTTCGCCGTCAGCAATGGCGGGCGCGTCGTTCGATCGGACTTTGATAACCCTCGAAACGCGGACTACGCGTTGTCGATGAAAGTGGACCACAAATTCGCCGGTGAGTGGGGTCAATTCTCGAACTTCACGTCGGCGCGCGGCTCTGAATTCGCCGCGATGATCGGCGCAGGCGTTCACTACGAACAAGGCGCCGAGGTCGGTGCTCCCGCGATGTCGACCGATCTGCTGCTCGCCGTCGCCGAGCTGAGCTTTGAAGGGAACGGCTGGAATGCGTATGCCCAGTTCCAATACGCGTACGACAACATCGAGTCGCCCAATTTCGGCTCTGACATCGGATTCGTCGTCCAGGGCGGCTATTACATCGCGGACCCGATCGAAATCTACGGCCGATTCGACATGGTGATCCCGGATAACGATCGCGCCGTTGAGAACGACGTCTTTCAGACCCTGACGGCCGGATTCAATTACTACGTGTTCCCCGGCTCCAATGCCTTGAAGTTCAGCACTGATCTGACCTACTTCTTCAACGCCGAGTCGACTTCGATCGTGAGCCCCAACACCAACACGAGTGTGCTCGCCAGCGCAGAGGACAATCAGTTCGCCGTTCGCGTGCAGCTTTCTCTCCTATTTTGACCTCGGAGAGGGCTGAAGCCTGATTGCAAGCGCCGCCATGAACCGAAACAGCGGCCATTGGGTTCAATGGTGCAAAATTCGCGTCGTCAGATATCATCCGCGTCCGCTGTCCTGCACATGACTGGCGAACTCAATCGATGGATCGAAGCTACCGCGAAGGAGTCTCCGGCATGAACACGTTCAATTTCATGGGAACTCAATGAGCGATCTGCACCGCCCGCGCTCCATCTCGAATCCGTGTTCACACCCGAGAGACGCTCGCTTTCGAACCGCCTACCAGACCGGAGTCCTTTCGGCAGCTCTGCTCAGCATTTTGAGCGGCTGCATGGTCGGCCCGGACTACACAACGCCTACGGCGCCACTGAACGACGCTTGGCTTGAAATGTCTGAAGCGCCGGCTCATGTGGAAACGCCGGATCGCCCGTGGTGGGAGCTGTTCGATGACCCGACGCTGACGTCGCTCGTGGAAAGCGCCGTCCAGCAGAACCTGTCGCTCCGCGTGGCCGGGCTTCGTGTGCTGGAAGCGCGTGCGGCTCGCGGCATCGCGGTCGGGCGGTTCTTCCCACAACTGCAACAGGCGACGGGCGGCATCAACACGACTCAGTTCAGTTCGAACGATGCGCCGATCGGGGACCGTTCGTTCGCGACGGCGTCCGTCGGTCTTGAAGCCGCTTGGGAACTGGACTTCTGGGGTAAGTTCCGTCGTGGCATTGAAGCCGCGGATGCGGAACTGCTCTTCACCGTGGCGGATTACGATTCCGTGCTGGTGAGTCTCGCGGCAGAGGTTGCGACCACGTACATCCTGATTCGTTCACTTGAAGAACGACTCACTTTTGCGCGCGCCAACGTGGACCTCCAGTCCCAAACGCTTGAGCTCACCGAGATTCGTTTTCGCGAAGGCGCCGTGTCGGAACTTGACGTTGCGACGGCGCGATCAACACTTGCTAACACGCAAGCCCTGATCCCGGATTTCGAGAACGCCTTGCGCCAGGCCAAATTGGCGCTTTGCGTCTTGCTCGGGCGCACGCCGTCGGAGCTCACCGCGGAGCTAGCGCGGGGTGAAGGAATGGATGCGACTGTGCCGGAAGCGCCCGCCGCAATCGCAATGGGCATTCCCGCGGACCTCTTGCGGCGGCGTCCCGACGTGCGCGCCGCCGAACGCCTCGCTGCGGCGCAGAGCGCTCGCATTGGGCAGGCCGTCGCTGATCTCTTTCCGCAGATCTCGATTGAAGGCGCCACCGGATTTGTGAGCACAACGTTCGATGGGTCGAACAATTCCAGCCTCGGCAATCTTTTTGACGCCGACTCGTTCGCGGGCTTCATCGGACTGAATGTGAATTGGCCGATTCTGAATTACGGCCGCATTCAAGGAAACATTCGCGTGCAGGACGCGCGATACGAGCAGGCGGTTGCCGCGTATCAGGAATCGGTTCTGCGCGCCGCCGGCGAAGTGGAAGCTGGTCTTTCGGAATTCCTGCGCTTCAAAGTGCGCACCGACTACCTCGCCGAAGCGGTCGATGCGTCAAGTCGCAGTGTGGAAATTTCACTGATTCAGTATCGCGCCGGCGCGGTGGACTTCATCCGCGTCAACATTGCGCAGACGGACCTCGTGGAGCAGCAGGACAGCCTTGTTGAGTCGAAGGCCGCGATCGCTTTTGGCGCCGTGCGCACGTACCGAGCGCTGGGCGGCGGGTGGGAGATTCGTGAAGGCCGCGAATTCATAGATGACGAAACGGCGGATCGCATGCGCGAGCGCACCAATTGGGGCGGCGTGTTGAAACCGGACTGGGAAGAAGGCAAGGACCTCGGATTCAAACGTCCTGAAGCGGACGTGGATGCGGCTCCCGCGCCGGAGGGCGAGAAGTGAAGCAGCGTCGACAAATGCAACTGAATGGCATGTCATCGTCGGTGGCGCGTTCACTGGCGATTGCGGTCGTGGCGACCGCGGTGAGCAGCTGCGGTGATGATGCGGCGAATGAGTATGCCCCGCCGCCGCCGCCCGAAGTCGTCGTGGCGACACCGGTCGAGCGCGAGGTGACGAACTATTTCATTTACACCGGTGTGGTCGAAGCATCGGAAACAGTCGAGCTTCGGGCCCGCGTTGCCGGCTTCCTTGAGAAGATCCACTTTCAGCCCGGCCAGCGGGTGAACAAAGGCGATCTGCTCTTTGAGATTGACAAGCGTCAATACCAGGCCGCCGTCGAACAAGCGGAAGCCGAGATTCGGGCGCTGGAAGCGGCGTTGCGCGGCGCCGACAATGACGCCAAACTCGCTCGAGAACTCGCCGATCAAAAGGCCGGCCCCGAGATTGACGCCGTCATCAAACTGGCGAAGCGCGACTCCGTCGAAGCGGAGGTCGCTCGCGCCAAAGCGCAGCTTGTCGAGGCACAGCTCAATCTTGATTTCTGTGAAATTCACGCGCCCATGAGCGGTCGTATCACCGCAAACCTGGTGGACGTCGGCAACCTGGTCGGACGCAGCGAGCCCACGCTGCTGGCGAACATCGTGCAAGCGACGCCGTGCTATGTGTCGGTGGACGTCAGCGAATCCGACGTGCTCGCCGTTCGCGAATCGGCGAGAGCATCCGAGCAGTCGGACCAGTATGAACCGGGAATGATAGGCCCGAATGAGTGGCGACCGTGTGAATTGGCGCTGGCGAATCAGGACGAATTTACAGTGCCGGGTCATGTGAATTACGTGGCCCCGAACATGGACAACTCCACCGGCACGCTGGAGGTTCGCACGGTGTATGCGAACGAAGACGAAACCTTGACGCCGGGCTATTTCGCACAAGTGCGATTTCCCATGTCCACGTACAACGCCATGCTTGTGCCCGAGGCGGCGCTCCTGACCGACCAGCAAGGTCGATATGCGCTGGTTGTCAACGCCGAGGACGAGGTCGAGGAGAAGCGAGTTGAAATCGGTGAACTCGATGGCGGCATGCGTGTGGTTGAATCCGGCCTGGAATTGACGGACCGGGTCATCGTGCTCGGCGTGCTGAAGGCGCGTCCGGGGTCAAAGGTCACCCCCGTGACGCAAGAGCCCGCGGCCGAAAGCCGCTGAGGAGCGCCTGATGCTCGCAGAGTTTCCCGTTCGGCGCCCGATCGTCGCCTCCGTGATCTCGATTCTCATCGTGATCATTGGTCTGGTGGCGTACCCGACGATGCCGGTGGCGCAATACCCGGACATCACGCCCCCGGTCGTGCAGGTCACGACGGTGTACCCGGGCGCCAGCGCGCAGGTCGTCGCCGACACCGTTGCCTCTCCGATTGAGCAGGAAGTCAACGGCGTTCCGGGCATGATCTACATGGAGAGCACGTCCGCGAGTGACGGTTCGTACACGCTCAAGGTCTCATTTGAACTTGGCACGGACATCGACATTGCCTCAGTGCTGGTTCAGAATCGCGTCAACATCGCGATGCCGAAGCTTCCCGACGAAGTGAAGCGCAACGGCGTGGTCACAGATCGCGTGTCCTCAAACGTCATCACGGTGCTCTCGTTGGCGCCGGAGGACGAAGCCGCGGCCGAAAAATACGATGACCTATTCATTTCCAACTATCTGACGATCAACTTGTTCGATGAAGTTCGGCGCATTCAGGGCGTCGGAAACGCCAAGATTTTCCCAAATAAGGACTATGGCATCCGGCTCTGGCTGGACCCGAATCGTTTGAAGGCGCGCGATCTGACGACGATGGATGTCATCAACGCATTGCGCGAACAAAACGTGCAGGTCGCAGCAGGATCCATTGGCCAGCCGCCGGCCCCATCAGGCCAGGCATTTCAATACAACGTCTCGACGCTGGGGCGCCTCAGCACGATTGAACAATTCGAGGACATCATTGTCCGCGCGGACGACAACCGGATCATTCGTGTCAAAGATGTTGCGCGTGTCGAACTCGGCGGCAAATCATACGACCTGCTGGCGCGCTATATGGGCACGCCGGCGGCGGCCATGGTCGTCTATCAGGCGCCTGGCGGAAATGCTGTGCAGGTCGCTCGCGACGTTCGGGCGCTTCTTGACGCAGAGTCCGCCGCGCTTCCTGAAGGACTCTCGTTTGAGATCGTGTACGACACGTCGGAATTCGTGCTGTCCGCGATTGAGGCGGTGTTTCACACGTTTATCGAAGCGCTTGTTCTGGTGCTCGCGGTCGTCGTGGTGTTCCTCGGCAGCTTACGAATGTCTGTCATTCCGATGCTGGCGATTCCAGTCTCCATCATCGGCACATTTTTCTTTGCCAAGATGTTCGGATTCTCCGTCAACATGCCCGTCTTGTTCGGCCTCGTCGTCGCGATCGGCATTGTTGTCGACGACGCCATTGTCGTGGTCGAAAACGTCGAGCGCATAATGAAGGAGTCGCACCTGCCGCCCAAGCAGGCGACGGTCGCCGCGATGAAGGAAGTGCTGGCGCCGGTCATGAGCATGACGATCGTGCTCATGGCCGTCTTTGTCCCGACGGCGTTCTTACCGGGCATCAGCGGCCAGCTTTTCCGTCAATTCGCGCTGACTATCGCCGTCAGCACATTTTTGAGCGGCATTTGCGCCGTGACGTTGACTCCTGCGCTGTGCGGCATCCTACTGAAACCTCACAAACAAGGTCACAAGCCGTTCATTCTGATCCGCTGGTTCAACGCCGGATTCGATGCGCTGGCCAATGGCTATGCGCGGCTGGTCAAATTTCTTGTCCACCCCGCCGTCGTGCTCTTCACGCTTGGAAGCTTTGGCGCGTGTGTGCTCGCCATCGCATGGACGTTTACACAGGTGCCGACCGGGTTTGTGCCGCTGGAAGATCGCGGCATGGTGATGATTGATCTCTGGATGCCGGACGCTGCCTCGCAGGAGCGCACGCTTGAGGCAGTCAAGAAGGTTGAAGCGATTCTTGAAGAGACGGAAGGCGTGCGCAACTTCACGTCGCTGCCCGGCTTCTCGATGATCAACAACAACGGATCAAACTACGCACTCTTCTTCATTGGGCTTGAAGACTGGGATGAGCGGCTGCCAAAGGGTCGCGACCTCGCGACGATCATGGCGGATCTTCAGGCCAAGACGTCCAAGATTCCGGACGGCTTGTGCATCGTCTTCTCGCTGCCGGCGGTGGACGGCGTCGGAAACGCCTCGGGATTTGATTTGCGCATTCAGGATCGGGCAGGCGTCGGGCGCACGGCGATGGGCGAACTGATTCAGCAAATGGTCGCCGACGGAAACGCTCAATCCAAGCTCCAAGGCGTCAATAGCGCGTATCGCGCCGCGGTGCCGCAGCTTTATGTGGATGTGAATCGCGAGAAGGTGAAGAAGCTTGGCATTCCGCTGCAGGATGTGTTCTCGACGCTGTCGGGGTATCTCTCGTCCGCGTATGTGAACGATTTCAATCTCTTCGGACGCACGTGGCAGGTGAATGTTTCGGCGGACAGCCAGTTCCGCGCATCACCAAACGACATCAAGCGTCTTGATGTGCGCAATCCTGAGGGCGCCATGGTGCCGCTGGGTTCGCTTGCGAATGTAGAAGAAGTGCTCGGCGCTGACCGGGTCATTCGATACAACATCTTCCCGGCGGCGGTGCTGCAGGGGCAGCCAGCGCCGGGCGTGTCGTCGGGTGAAGCGCTGAACATCGTTGAGACCATGGCGGAAGCCAATTTGCCGCCGGGCATGACGTATGAATGGACCGCGCTTTCGTATCAGGAGAAACAGGTCGGCAACCAGGCGATCATTGTGTTCTCAATGGCGCTGCTGGTGGTGTACCTGATCCTGGCGGGTCTCTACGAAAGCTGGACGATTCCACTTTCGGTCATCCTGTCCATCCCGCTTGCCGTGCTCGGCGCCATGGCCGGCCTGATGCTCCGCGGCATGGACAACAATATTTACACGCAGGTCGGACTGGTGCTGCTCGTCGGACTGGGCGCCAAGAACGCAATCCTGATTGTTGAATTCGCCAAGGCGTATCGCGAGAGCGGCAAGGGCATTGTTGAATCCGCGGTGGAAGCGTCTCGCCAGCGTTTGCGGCCGATCTTGATGACGGCGTTCGCCTTCATCCTCGGCGTGCTGCCCCTCATGATTGCCACGGGCGCCGGCGCCGCCAGCCGCCAGGCCATCGGCACGGCCGTCTTCTTTGGCATGATCGGCAATACGATGTTGGGTCTTGTGTTCACTCCAGTGTTGTACGTGGTGATTCAAGCGACCACGGAAAAACTGTTTGGCCGGCGCAAACCGGATGCCTTGACGGAAGCGATGACCGACGAGTCGCCTCCCGTCATCGTCGAGTAAGAGTTCCTTTATTTCGAGTCGGACGAAACAATGCAGCATGACAAGGACAAGATCGACATCACTGACTGATCACGCTGCGCGTTCAATACAATTAAAGCATGGACCAGCCGATGGCATACCACGTTCGCGCTGCTTCAACGGACGACGACCTCCGTGGCATCGTCGCGCTGCAAGCGGCCAACTTGCCCCATGCGATTGACCCAACTGAACGGCGCGATCAGGGCTTCGTCACGCTTCAACACACCGTCGAACTGCTTCGCGAGATGAACAATGTCTGGCCGCACCTCATCGCGACGCCCGTCGGCAGTGGCGAAGTCATCGCGTACGCGCTCGTGATGGACCCGCGCTTTCGGGATCGATTCGCCGACCTGCTGCCAATGTTTGTGCAGCTCGATGCGCTGGCTCGCCCCGGCGGCGTGCTAGCCGGCAAGAGCTATTACATCATGGGTCAGTTGTGCGTTGGCAAGGCGCATCGGGGGCGGGGGCTCGTGGAATGCTTGTACGCCGCGCATCGCAGGCAGATGGCCGGCGCATTTGACTTCATGATCACGGTGATTGATGCGTCCAATACACGCTCTGTGCATGCTCACGAGAAGTCCGGATGCAGCGTCCTGCACGAGTACAACAGCGAGGACGGTCGCCACTGGGTAATCGTGTCGATGGCCCTTATGCCGATGGGCTGAAGCCCATTCGGCGTGAAGTACGCGGTCAGAGAATGCGGTGTTGGCCACGCGCTGATGGCCTGCCGTTGGAGATTTCTAAGAATCCAAACCTATTTTCGTGGACGCGTCGACGCGAGTTCTACCGCCGCGCACCATGAACCGAACGGACGCAAGGCGCCCGGAAGCAGAAATGAGGCATGATTCGCCGCTTGGCGCTCGAAAGTGTTGGCGACGGTCGCGGCATGGGGTCAAGATAGTGGTCAGCGGCCTTCGGCCCGCCGCACGACGACGAGGACCATGAGCACACGAACCCCCATAGTTTCACGACGCATGATTTCGACGGGCGCCGCCCGCACGCTCACGGTCTATTTCCTGCTCGCGGCGTTTGATCTCGCGACCGTGGCGATCAGCCTGTCGCTGAATCATCGCATCATGCGCATTTACTCGGAATCGGTCATTGTCAATCGAAACTGGGCCGACCGTCAGGGCATCTATGCAAATCTTGGTTCGCTGGCGGCGGAAGTGAATGCGCCTGGGAACGATGTGTTTCAATCCATGGACATTGACGGTGAGTCGCGCCGCCTCGATGACCAGCTCAAAGAGTTCGAGATCCGGGTCGAAGAAGCGCGGCGCGATTTGCGCCATGAGATTCCCGCTGAGGATTCCGGACCGCTCCTTGAACTCCTTGACCGTGCCGAAAGTGAGATGGAGTTGGACGCCGAAGCGGCTCGCGTAGTCTTTGCGCTGCTGCGCCAAGGCAACATGCGTGAAGCGGGCGAAGAGATGGCCCTGATGGATCGCCGCTACAACCGCGCGCGTGAATTGCTGTCTGAATTGGATGCCCGCGTGCGGCTATTGCAACGACGCAACCTTGACGATCAGGCGCAGGCCGCTGAAGCGCTCCGACAATTTGAGTTCGTTATTGGCGGCTTGATGGTGTTCATGATTCTGGGCGTGACGGTCTATGGACACTATCTGGTGCGTCAGGCGCAGCGCAATTCGAAACTTCGCGAGCAGTATGTCAAGACCATCGCTGAGAATGAAGCACGACTTGAAGCGGTGTTTCGGACGGCTAGCGAAGGCATTCTCACGGTGCGCGATGGAGTGCGGATCGAATCGGCGAACCCAGCGGCAGGCGGGATTTTCGGGTGCGACCCTGCCGCGTTGCAGGGGCGAGACATCGCGACTTTGCTCGACTCTTCGAATTGGCCCCTCAAGACGCCGTGCTCCGAGCTGGAGACGTTGGCGCGGCGTGAGACCGGCGCCGAATTCCCACTCGAGCTTTCCGTCAGCGAGCACGTGGATCTTCCCGATGGCGCCCTCACCACCTGGATCGTTCGCGACATCAGCGATCGCAAGCACATCGAATCAGAGTTGACACAGTACCGCGAGCACTTGGAGCGCTTGGTTCGAGAGAGAACGGAGGAGTTGGAAGCCTCCAATGAACAATTGCGCACGGCGGAGCGGCTCGCCTCAATCGGCACGCTCGCGGCGGGCCTTGGGCACGACGTGAAGAATCTCCTGTTTCCGATGCGCTGTCGCCTCGATTTACTGGAGCGCCTGGATCTCACAGACAAGGCACGCGAAGAGACGGCCGAGTTGCGATCAAGTCTTGATTACCTGCAACAGCTTTCAAACGGTCTGCGGCTTCTTTCGCTTGACCCGGAAGACGCAGACGCATCCACTGAATACACCAACATCAATGAGTGGTGGAATGAAGTGGGCGGCTTGTTGATTCGATCGCTGCCAACGGGCGTTGCGTTTCATGCGTCGCTCTCTGAAGACCTTCCCCCCATTCCCGTCCCCTCTCATAAACTGACACAGGCCGTATTAAATCTCATTGTGAATGCGGGCGAAGCTTCAGATGACGGTGGCTCCGTAACGTTTGCGGCTCGCACGATCGATGATGGTGCTTGCGTTGAAATGCGTGTTTCGGACACAGGGCATGGGATGACGCCGCAGGTGCGCCGGCAGGCGCTCGATCCGTTCTTTACGACCAAGAAACGGAGTTTCTCGACGGGGCTTGGCTTATCGCTGGTTCATGCGGTTGCGCATTCCGCGGGAGGGCGCCTTGAGATTGAATCCGAGCCGAACTCCGGCGCGAACATCGCGATGATTTTCCCCACGACGCACGAACCGGCCACCGCGAAATCTGCAACGGCGCCACTTGGAATTGAATCAACCTGGCGCGCCGTGATCACGGTGGATGATCCGAGATTGGCGTCCTTTGCCCTGGCCGTGTTGACTGCCGCAGGCGGGGATGTTGTGCGATCGAATGAACTCAACGGCGTTGCGTCGCCTGCCATCTGGGTGACGGATATGCAGGCCAGCCGATTGGCGAATGCGGAAGCGTTTCTGAATGCAGACGATCGTAATCGGGTCATTGCCATCGGTGAGGATTCAGACCAGACATGGGCGCGGCTCGGCGCCTTGCATGTTGATCGTGGTGAAGGCGCGGCGGCTCTCCGGCGCAGTATTCTTCGCGCCATGGGCGCACAACAAGGATTGAATGAATGAGTGCAAGAATGATTCGAGTGTTGTGCGTTGATGACCATGCGTTTCTGGCGGACGGCCTGCGCGCCCGATTTGAGCAAGAGTCCGACCTTGAATTCGCCGGCTGGATCGAGTCCGCCGCAGGTCTTGCGCAAGCCGTCGAACGCACGCCAGTCGACGTGGTGCTGCTCGATATTGAAATGCCTGGCGCTGATTCGTTTGAAGTCCTTCAAGACCTCATGCGCATTCATCCCGAGATCCGTGTCATTATTTTCAGCGCGTATGTGCGCGACCACTACATCGACGAAGCGGTGAAGTGCGGCGCCTGGGGATACCTCTCCAAAGGCGATCAGCCCGAAGCCGTCATCAAAGCGATTCGCACCGTCGCAAGTGGTGAATTTGCGTTCAGCGATGAAGTTCTTGCACGGACGCAGAAAAAGAAGGCTCAATCGCGAGATCAGGCAGCAGCGGGGCCGACATCA
This sequence comes from Smithsoniella earleae, assembly GCA_032356285.1. NCBI lineage: Eukaryota > Viridiplantae > Chlorophyta > Ulvophyceae > Smithsoniella > Smithsoniella earleae. Next base: position 99,913 of record JAULKQ010069767.1, on the reverse strand, counting down.
AAGCTTGATCTGCTCACCCCGCGCGAACGACAGATTTTGCGGCTGATCGGTCGCGGCATGTCGCGCACCGAGATCGCCGAAGCGCTGCATCGCAGCCCCAAGACGATTGACGTTCACCGTGCCGCGATCATGGAAAAGCTCCAGATCAATGACCGGGTCGAGCTTGTGCGATTTGCCCTGAGGGAGGGGCTGGCCGAGCTTTGACGCCGGGGTTGGCGCCAATTGGACCCGTAGAGCAAGAGAATCTGAAAAATAGGGATTCGGACCTAGGTCCGATTTCTCGGGTTGAATCCGGGAGGGCGGCCGAAGCAAAACGGCCTTCTTGACGCGGAACTTGGCTTTTTGGTCTGTGAACCGAGGTAACTGAGAAGCAAGGCCGGTTGCTTCGGGCCGCGGTTCACACCCGGTCTATGCTCCACTTTGGGCCATTCCCCGGCCCCATCTTGTTTGGCGTGTCGCGGTCCCTTCTAATGAAGTGGGGTGTGTCCACGTTGTGATGGAGGGCGCCGGTGTCGTTGCCGCAAGGATTCGCGAAGTCTGACTCATCACTGCGACCAGCGTTTACGCTTGTCGAGTTGATGATTTGCCTCGCGATCATTGGCGTGCTGATCGGCCTCCTCTCGCCGGCGCTCAGCGGCGCGTTGGGCGCGGCTCGCAACGTGAAGTGCCAGGCCTCACTTCGCACGGTCGCCATGGACTTCGCGTACTTCGCCGACCAGTCCACGCACCCCAATCGTGGTGATGACAATCAACTGCAGAATCGTTTTCGTCTTTCGACGTTTCAGGAATACGAGTACGCCATTGATGAATTCTGGGCGTTCGGCGCCGCCGAGGAACACGAACTGGAGCATTCAAGCGATGCGGCTTCAATGCATTGCGCTTCGGTCTCCGGAACTGTTCGTGTGGCGAAGAATCAGGCGTGCACCAGCAGCGGGGCGCTGAATCCGCCGCAGAATGTGTCGTTCGGATTTAATTCGCGTTTGCACCGCGCCGAGGTCGAGGGGCCGGGCGGTTTTCCTCTGCCGCGCCCGGTGCTCCTGACGAGTGAGATATTGCAACAACCGGATGTTCCGCTGGCCTGGGACGTCGACGGCGCTGAGGCGTTTTCCAATGGCGTGCTGCCGCAGTTCTCGGCGCCGTCGCTCGACAGTCAGGCGATTTACGCGAACGACCGATTCTGGTTTCCCGGCTTTCGTCACGGCGGCGTGATCAATATCGCGTTTGTCGGGGGTTATGTGATCAGCTCGAAACGTCCACTCGAGGAAGGATCGTGGCGCTGGGACTACCAGCCAATCAACTAGCCAGTCGCCTGATTACGGTGACTTTCCCATTGCCTACCGGCCGTCTGGGAGTCTAGGTTTCGAATATGAGCATCCGTGCGGCACATTCCATGTTGAGTTTCGGGCTTGTGATTGCCCTTGGCATGGTTGCGCCGAGTGCTGAAGCGGGCGAAAACGTTTCTTCCGATCTTTACGGTAAGTATTGGGTGGACGCGAAAGGTGATCAATCGTTTCGGCCGACAGGTTTTCCGACGGCGTCCTTCTTCAAGGAAGCCGAGATTGATTTGAGATCGCTTTCGATTCAGTTTTGGGCGCCGAGCACCAAGGCGAATCCGTACGAAGGCCAGGTCGTCAGCTACAAGAGCGCTCATATCTTCAAGCTTGAATTGGTGGTTGATGGGCTTGTGAATCCGCCTGGGCCACTCGGCCTCGGCGGGCATCCGTGGGATCCGGATCGGTTTGGTCCGCGTCCGGTGTTTGGCTATGTCGAACTTGATGTTGACGGTCGCAAGAACACCGGTGGCGAACTCGACCCGGTCGCACGACGACGCTATCTGGCCAACGTCGGGCGATTCGGTGGCTTGCCGTACGGCTCATTTGGCGAACGCGCCGTGACCAGTGCGAGCGATTTGGACTACAACTTCTCGAGCGCGCCGCAGTATGAACGCAGTGGCGCCGAGTTCGCGCTGGCGCTGTGCGGCTGCTTCGCACCGACCATTGTGCAGGAATTCGGCAACGGCAACGGTCTGTTTGAGGCCGGCGAAGTGATGGACGTGCGCGGCCGATTCTTTGAACGCATGCAAGCGATCGCGCCGTATGCGGGCGCTTATGGCGGGAGCGATTTCGGCCTGTACGACCCCGAGGTCAAGCTCCGCTTTGAGCATGATCCGATCGACGACGAAACAACCATCACACTGGTGTATGCGCTCGACCAGATTGGCGCGGCGTTTTTGCGTGGCAAGATGCCGCAGCCGATGGACTTGAATGTGTTGAATCAGGTCAGTGTGGCCGAAGCGCTCAATGACTTGATTTACACCGCCAATGGGTATTGGGGACCCGTTTGGAACAGCGATGTGAATGAACTCATTGAGGATTGGGCGGGCGGTTCTGTCAGTGAAGGTCTTGATGTCCGCGAATGGAACGCCGTGGCGCTGATCGGCACGTCGTATCAACAACAAAACTCAGCGCTCTATGTATGGACCGACGTTGGCTTTGATTTCACCTTTGGCGATCTGACAATGGACGGCGCCGCGGATTCCACTGACGTGAAGGCTGTCAAGAACATCATGTTGACGCTCGACGGCGGCCCGGGCGACGCGGACGGCCAGTACAACAACAGCGTGCAGATCCCGAACTTCGGCCCCTCGTTCAATGTGCATGACATCAACAGCGATGGTTTGATCGACAGCGCTGACGCCGGCGCGATTCCGATCGGCGCATTCACTGGGGATCTGAACGGCGATGGCATCATTAACGGAGCGGATCTGGCGACGCTTTTGTCACAGTGGGGCTTGAGCGGCACTGCTGACCTCAACGGCGATGGCATTGTGAACGGGGCGGACTTGGCCACACTGCTCGCCAATTGGGGTTGATGCACGTTGCGTGAAGACTCGTCGCCAATCCAGCGGCGACGCCGTGGCCAGAGGCCGCCCGTGAAGGTCTTGTTGTTGAATGGGCAACGCGGCCGTACTGTCGCCCGACGATGAATGATAATTCGGCACGCTCGGCTACCGGCACAACCAACGAACTCAGTTCGCCGGTTGATCCCAGGGCACGCTATGAAATTATTGACATCATTCGCGGGTTCGCCTTGTTCGGCGTCCTTGTGGCCAACATGGTGATGACAACACAGGATTTGGGCATCACTGAAGAGATGCGCGTTGCGCTGCCGACCATTCGCCTTGACAATTTCAGTTTATTCCTCACTGGCACTTTTATTGACGGCAAGTTCTTCACTCTTTTTTCGATGTTGTTCGGCCTTGGATTCGCAGTGCAACTATCGCGGGCAGCTCGTCGAGAGGTCAGCGTCTTACCGACGTACATCCGCCGATTGGGGATCTTGTTCATCTTTGGCGCCGCGCATGGGCTGCTGCTGTGGTTCGGCGATGTCTTGCATGTGTACGCATTGCTTGGGCTCGTGCTCATCCTGTTCCGAAATCAAAGCGATCGGACAGTTCTTCTCTGGGCGTTCGGAATTTTGTTGTTCTTGATGGGGCTTCCAATCCTGAACTGGTTTGCAGAAGCCAATGGCTGGGAAGACACGATGATTCTCGGCCGCGTCATTGCGCCCAGCGAAATGTATGAATCACTTCGACACGGTGGGTATGCCGAAATTCTCCGATTGAACTGGAGAGTCCATCTTCAAGATTATGGTGAATTCGGCTTCAATAACATTCTTCTTTGGTACCTCGACATCTTCTCAAAATTTTTGTTCGGGTTCTACGTCGGACGCCGCATGTGGCTGCAACATGTCCAGGAGCACATGGGTCACTTTCGTCGTGTGCTCCCATGGGCGCTAGTGATCGGACTGGCGGGCAACGCATTCATGTACGCCGGTTGGGTGTATGACATCGGAAGGCCCGAGAGCGATTTTGCGCGAGCTGTGATGCGATCGTTGCACGAAGTTTGGGTTCTCTCGCTTTCGATTGGGTACGTGTGCGCCCTTGTCTTGATTTATCAAAGCGCGCCTTGGAGATTCTTCATCACATGCCTGGCGCCACTTGGGCGAATGGCGTTGACGAACTATCTCTCCCAAAGCGTTTTTCTTCTTGCACTGTTCTACGGGATTGGGTTTGGACTGCTCGGCGAGGTGGGCGCTGGCGCTTGTTTGGCGCTGAGCGTCATGATCATCGCCGTACAGATCATTCTCAGTGCTTGGTGGCTGAATCGGTTTCAGTTTGGCCCAATGGAATGGCTGTGGCGCAGTCTGACATACGCCAAACTCCAGCCGCTCCAAAGGAAGTCGAACATCGATGTCATGTGATAGTTTGAGACCCAAGAAGCTAGGGTTGGCGCGCCGCACGACCGAGGCCACTCCGAAGCCGGACAACAACGAGGCACGGCAAACCAAGTGCGATCGCCTTCGAACCAATGGAAACGGTCGTCAGCCGGACTGGGCGTCTCGATGGGATCGGTCGGATTCCTCGTTTGTTTACAGCTTGTTTGATCGCCCGGTCCAGCACTCAAGCATGCCCACTCAAGCTCCTCCATCAATCGCTTCTTCTTGCCAACGCTCCTCTGGTTACGAGGCTTTCTAGAACACCAGCGATCGTCGTCTGGGGCTTGGTTTCAAGTCAAGACACTTTTTGGCTGACGCCACTTTGAATACAATCCATGTGGAACGAGATAGAATGAACGGTGGGCAAGTGGTGGCATCGGCGAGCATGAATTGTCGGCCGACTTTTCTTTGATCCATCGCGTTCTTGGCCGTTGAGGACGTCACAAAGACGGTCCGCACAGCGAATGGACAACCTTATGGAAACACGAAATCTGATAGGCGGAACTTGGATCGACGCCGAGGATGGCTCGACGATTTCGGTGCATAACCCGGCGACCGATGAAGAACTGGCGGTGGTTCCGGAGCATGGCGCGGCCGCGACTCGCCAGGCGATCGATGCGGCTTGGAATGCGCAAGCGGATTGGGCAGCACTTCCCGCCGCCAACCGCAGCGTGTACCTCTCCCGACTTGGCGCCTCCATGCGCCGGGACACAGAGCGTCTCGCAACTCTTATGACAATGGAGCAAGGCAAACCGCTTGCTGAAGCAAGAGGGGAGATTGCGTACGCCATTTCATTTCTCGAGTGGGCGGCGGAGGAAGGCAAGCGGGTGTACGGCGACATCGTGCCCGCCTCTTCTGCGGACAAGCGCATTCTCGCATTGCGTCAGCCGGTGGGAATCGCGGCGATTATCACGCCCTGGAATTTTCCTGCGGCGATGATCACGCGGAAGCTCGGGCCTGCCTTGGCGTGCGGGTGCACAACCGTCATCAAACCCGCAGAGGCGACGCCGCTTTCGGCAATTGCGATTGGTGAATTGGCGTGCGAGGTGGGCATCCCGGCCGGGGTGGTCAACATCGTGACCGGTGACGCAGCGGCCATCGGTGAGACGCTTCTTGATGACGACCGAGTGCGAAAACTGTCCTTCACCGGCTCCACAAACGTCGGCCGACTTCTCATGAAGCAAGCATCCAAGAATCTCTTGCGGCTCTCGCTGGAGCTGGGCGGGCACGCTCCGTTCATTGTTTTCGATGACGCCGATCTGGACCTCGTGGTGGACGCCGCAGTGGCGTGCAAATTCCGAAACGCTGGGCAAACATGCATTTGTGCCAACCGCTTCTATGTCCAGGCTGGTGTCTACGACGAGTTCAACGCGCGATTCGCTGCGTTGATTTCCGAACTGTCCGTCGGGCATGGCCTTCAAGAAGGTGTGCATATTGGACCGCTGATCAATGATGCAGCCGTCAGCAAGGTTGAGGAGCACGTGGAAGATGCGACGTCGCTCGGCGCCAATGTGCTCGCCGGCGCGAAACGCGTTCGAATCGACGGACTGGCGGATCGTTTCTACGCCCCAACGCTTCTCGCCGGAATGACACTCGATATGAAACTCTGTCGAGAGGAAACGTTCGGCCCAGTCGCTCCGGTGGCGCGTTTCGAAACTGAAGCAGAAGTCATCAAACTCGCCAACGCATCCGAGTATGGGCTGGCGGCGTATTTCTTCACCCGCGACGGCGCCAGGCTGTGGCGCGTTGCTGAAGCGCTAGAGTATGGAATCATCGGTGCGAATGATGGCGCTCCTTCCACCGCGCAGGCGCCATTCGGAGGCGTCAAACACTCTGGTTTCGGACGAGAGGGCGGAAAATACGTCATGGACGAGTACACTGAACTCAAGTACGTCTCGTGGCGGATCTGAGTCCGGCGGAGAGGAGCCGCATCGCGGCCCTTGGAGTTGAAAAGATGTCAGGGATCGGTTCGAAGGGCAGTGACCTGATTCGTCGCCGCGAGCGCGTCGTGTGCCGAGGCGTCGGCCAATTGTCGAATATGACGGCCGCCCGGGCTTCCGGCGGAACCATCACGGACCTTGATGGCAACACGTTTATCGATTTCGCCGGTGGAATCGGTGTCATGAACGTTGGGCACTGCGATCCGGAAGTCGTCGCGGCAATTCGCGACCAGGCCGGAGCGTTGTTGCACACGTGTATTCATGTCGCCACATACGAACCCTATGTCGCCTTGTGCGAAAAGCTCGTCGAAATCCTTCCGCATGGACCCAACACCAAGGCCATGCTGACCAACAGCGGCGCCGAGGCCGTTGAAAACGCCATCAAGATTGCGCGACAGGCGACCGGGCGACCGGGCGTCATTTGCTTCACCGGCGGGTTTCACGGGCGCACGCTTCTGTCCACCACTCTGACGTCAAAGGTCAATTACAAAATTGGGTGCGGCCCATTCGCTCCTGAGGTGTATCGGCTGCCCTACCCCGTTGTGCGTGGGAGTCGGCATGAAAGCGAGGCCGACGTTTCGAAACGGGAGCTCGCACGGCTGCGCTTTGCCCTTCGGGATACGGTCGCTGCGAATTGCGTCGCCGCAATCATTATTGAACTCGTTCAGGGAGAAGGTGGCTTCTTTGTGGCGCCGCCTGACTATGTCCGCGGGTTGCGAGAGATCTGCGATGAATTTGGAATCGTTCTCATCTTTGATGAGGTGCAGACCGGCTTTGCGCGCACGGGTCGATGGGCTGCGTTTGAGCATTACGGCGTGACGCCTGACCTCTCGACGTGGGCGAAATCGATGGGAGGCGGATTGCCGATCTCCGCCGTCCTTGGGAAGAGCGACATCATGGATCGGGTCGCGCCCGGGACGCTCGGCGGCACGTATGGCGGAAACCCGGTCGCATGCGCTGCGGCGCTGGCGACCATTCGCCAAATACAGTCACTGGACCTGAATCGACGCGCGGAGCAAAGCGGAAAAAGCATCCGGTCGCGATTTGAATCCATTGCATCGCGTGTCACCAACGTGGCTGATGTCCGCGGCCTCGGCGCCATGGTGGCCATCGAGTTTGCTGAAGGCGGCGATCCCGCCAAACCCGACGGCGCCGTCGTCAAGCACATCATTGATGACTGCCGCGAGCGCGGGCTTCTTCTCATTGCGGCGGGCATTGACAGCAATGTCATTCGCGTACTCGCCCCCATCGCAATCGACGAAACTGATCTCCAACGTGGCCTCGACATTCTCGAAGAGGTCGTCCTGGCACGTTGTTCACAGACTGCGACTGCACGGGCCGCCGCATCAACGGGAGCTTAATTCGCATGCGTCCATTCGCCGTTGCGGGATTGCAACTCAATATTTCCGGGCGCACGTCGAACCTGGATCACATTTGTGATCGCATCGAAATGCTCATGCACTTGTACCCGTGGGTGCAAATGGTGCTCGTCAGCGAGTTGGCGACGTTTGGCGGCTGGACGGGAAATGCAATGCCCGTGCCCAACGATGTCGAGAAGAGATACGGACAATTGGCGGCCAAGCATCGGATCTGGCTCGTGCCCGGTTCGTTATACGAGAGCGTCGAGAACAGCATCTACAACATGGCGCCCGTGTTCAATCCGGATGGCATCGTCGTCGCGCGGTATCGAAAAATGTTTCCTTTCATGCCGTATGAAGTCGGCGTTTCGTCGGGGGATGAGTTTTGCGTCTTTGAAGTCCCGGATGTCGGTCGATTTGGGTTGAGTATCTGTTACGACATGTGGTTTCCCGAGACGACAAGAACGCTTGCGGCGATGGGCGCCGAAGTGATTCTTCACCCGACGTTGACGCCGACCATTGATCGCGATGTCGAACTCTCCATCGTCCGGGCGTCCGCGGCCATGAATCAGTGCTTTGTCATCGATATCAATGGCATCGGTGACGGCGGCAATGGCCGATCCGTTCTCGTGTCCCCCACTGGTGATGTGCTCTACCAGGCCGGCAGCAATGAAGAACTATTGCCCATTGAAATCGATTTGGATCGTGTGCGCCGTTCGCGCGAAGTGGGGCTGAAAGGGCTCGGCCAACCGCTCAAGAGCTTTCGCGATCGGACGGTTGATTTCAGCGTGTACGATCGAAATTCCGGCGTCGCAAAGTACCTCGACTCACTTGGGACGCTTGAGAAGATGGCGCGGGGATCGAAGGCAGGCTTGGGATTCGGTTCACACACGCCTTCGGAAGCTGGTCCTGCTACGGAAGCGCCAGCACCTCCTCTTCATGACGGAAGCGTCCCCTCGGCGTCCACGCCGCCTGGAGGCCTGTTATGACCGCCGACGACGACACGATTGGCCCTGGTCCATACAGCGCTCCGCAATTGCGAATGGACACCTGGAATGACTTCCAGCTTCGCGCCGCGTGGCTGAACGAGTTTGCCAAACACAACCGTGATCTCGCCGAGCCGCGCCGGCTGGTCGAGGCGTGCATCGCCAATCTTCGAATCTTTGAGAGCTACTGGGCGTTTCCAGGGCCGCAGCGAATTGCGCGGCTTCAGAGCCTTCTCGAGCGCGGCGCTTTCGCGGACCTCGCCATTGAGACTCGTGAACTGGCGCGACAACTCGTCGGTGACTCCTATCGACAGCACGCGGAAGCCGAAGATTCGCCCGCGGCACATGCAGACCAAAGCAAACAGCGCAAGACCTCCGACCGCGCAAACCAAAGAAATCGTCCGTACTTCGAAGTGCTCGTGGTTGACGGCGTCGATTCATTCGATCAGGACGAATTGCGGGATGGTCTGCGCGCCTGCCGGCGAGACACTGACGAATTTGTCTACGAAATTGTGACGGTTCCTTCACTCGAAGACGCCGTGATTGCGGTGCAGTTCAACTGGACGATTCAGTCCGTGTTTCTGCGCTATAACCAGTCCTTTCATACGGAAAACAAACACCCTGCCTTTGATCGGTATCTCCGAGCCATCGAACGAATGGGCATGCCGGTGTGCTTCGGCCTTGATCGGAGTGTTGCGCTTGGCAAGCTGATTAAGGCGCTGCGTCCGGAGCTAGATCTTTTTTTGGTCACCGACGCGCCGCTTGACCGTGTGGCAGGCAATCTCGGCACCGAATTTCGGCGAGTCTTTTATCGACTTGAACAGTACATGGAGCAGCACCTCAGCATTCTGAAAGGGGTGCGATCTCGATTCGAAACGCCATTCTTTGACGCGCTGCGCCGGTTCAGCGCCAAGCCAACGGGTGTGTTTCATGCGCTCCCGATCGCGCGCGGGAAGTCCATGAGCAGCGGTCACTGGACTCGCGATCTGCTCGAGTTTTATGGCGAAAACATCTTTATGGCTGAGACGTCCGCGACCAGCGGCGGACTGGACTCGCTTCTCCAACCACGAGGGCCAATCAAACGGGCGCAAGATCTCGCGGCTCGTGCATTTGGCGCCCGTCATACGTTCTTTGTCACGAATGGAACGTCAACCGCCAACAAGATCGTGTCCCAGGCGCTGCTTGAACCCGGCGACATTGTGTTGGTGGATCGTGATTGCCATAAATCACACCACTACGCGCTGGTGCTCTCGGGCGCGATGCCGGTTTACCTTGATTCGTATCCGCTGACGCAATATTCGATGTATGGCGCTGTTCCGCTTGCGGAAATTGAGCGCCAGCTCGAGGAATTGAAAGCGGCGGGCAAATTGGATCGCGTGAAGATGCTGATTCTCACGAACTGCACGTTCGACGGCATCACATACGATCCGCAGCGTGTGATGGAGCGCGTCCTCGCGATCAAGCCGGACATGGTGTTTCTCTGGGATGAAGCCTGGTACGCCTATGCCCGGTTCAGCCCGGTGCTGCGACGTCGAACGGGCATGGACTCCGCAGCGACGCTTCGGAACAAATTCCGATCTGCGACGTATCGAGAAGCGTTTCGCGCCGCGTCAAAGAACGTCGGGCAGCGCGGCGACGCGAATCCTGATCAACCTCCGATGGTGGATCCCGACCGGGTTCGCATCCGTGTGTACTCGACGCACTCAACGCACAAAACACTGACGTCGTTGCGGCAGGGATCAATGATCCATGTGTACGACGAGGACTTCGAACAGCAAGTGTCAGACTCGTTTCGTGAAGCCTTTATGACGCACACGTCAACTTCGCCGAACTACCAGATCGTCGCGTCGCTCGACGCCGGACGACGACAGGTTGAGCTTGAAGGCTTTGAGATGGTTGAACAGACCATCGGGCTGGCGATGACGCTTCGCGAGCGAATCAACGAGCATCCTGATCTCTCCCGGTTCTTTTCCGTCCTGCGTCCGGAAGACATGATCCCAGAGGAGCATCGTCCTTCGGGAACAAAATATTACTACGACCGTGAGCGCGGATGGGGTCCACTCGATGAAGCGTATCTCTACGATGAATTCGTTTTGGATCCGACGCGCGTCTCGCTCTATATCGGCGCCACCGGCATCGACGGCGATGCGTTTCGCCATTTGCTGATGGATCGGTACGACATTCAAATCAACAAGACGTCTCGGAATACCCTGCTCTTCATGCCGAATATCGGCACCACCCGCGGCGATATTGCCTATCTCATTGACGTGCTCGTTGAAATGTCGCATGAGTTCACCGACAAGCTCTCGCTTGAAAGCAGCGCTGGATTGAGCCGCCATTGTGCGCGTGTCCAGTCACTCACCATTGGTCCGCCGCTTCCAAATTTCAGTCATTTTCATGACGCCTTCAAGCCGGACGACTTGCCGACCGCGGAAGGCGATATTCGTCGCGCGTTTTATTTGTCCTACGATGACCGGAACATTGAGCCCGCGCCCATGAATCGCGCGATGCTTCGTGAAATTCGAGAAGGCCGGGAATTTGTTTCGGCCGCGTTTGTCACGCCGTATCCGCCTGGGTTTCCGGTGCTCGTTCCTGGCCAAGTGCTCAGTGCCGAGATCATCGAGTACCTTCTCGAACTCGATGTCAAAGAGATACATGGGTACGACCCAGAGAAGGGCCTCCGTCTCTTTGCCGAGTCGGCGCTCGAACGCGCGAATCAATCCAAAGAACCTCGCATTGAGGTGGAAAGAGGAACACCATGGGCGGCCCGCGACCCGGCGTAAGCGGCGGAGCAACACGATCCTCGTCATCGGCGTCAAAGAGAACGCTGTCAAGCGATCGATCTTCGCGCAAGCGTCCAAAAGCACTGCGAGGCATTTCCGATCTCCGTCGATTCTTCTATCGAAACACGGAGCCGGTGTATTTCATTAGCGCCACCCCATTCAATCTGCTCGGAATGGACGAATGGGTGCGCGGCTTTATGTTCATCAATGCGATTGATTGCTTTGACGGTGAACATCCCAATGTGTTTGTTCCGCCCGCTATCGAGCATGAACCATGGACGTCAATCGAGGACATCAACAACTATCTGCTGGCCCACCCGGCCGTCAAGGAATTGGTCAAGGAGCGCGGGCCTGGCGGCAAAGCGGTCTTCTTGATGTTTGATGAAAAGACCGAAGCGCTCTGCGACGACCTCGGCCTTGAAGTCTGCTTCCCGTCCGCTGAACTTCGCAACGCCGTCGATGACAAAGTTGAAACAACGCGGATTGCCGACCGGGCAGGCGTCAAGTCCGTTCCCAATGTCCTGGCTCGTGTCGACTCGTTCAAATCCCTTCGAGCGCTGACCAAAGACCTGGGCGAAGATCTGGTGATCCAAACGGCGTATGGAGACTCCGGACACACCACATTCTTCGTATCAAACGAAGCTGATTTTGAGCGCCACGCCGATGACATCACCGAAGCGCCCGAAGTGAAGATCATGAAGCGCATTCGCTGCCGGGGCGCCGCGCTTGAGGCATGCGTCACGAAGCGTGGAACCATCGTCGGCCCCCTCATGACTGAATTGGTCGGTTTCAAGGAACTCACGCCGTACAAAGGCGGCTGGTGCGGAAACGAAGTGTTCGCCCGCGCATTCAGCGGCGAGATTCGAGAGCGGGCCCGAGACGCTGCGATGAAATTTGGCGATGCGCTGAAGGAACTCGGATACCGAGGGTATTTCGAGGTTGATTTTCTTCTCGATCTCGACAGCGATGAAGTGTATCTCGGAGAGTGCAATCCGCGCATCACCGGCGCCAGTTCAATGACCAACCTGGCGTCATTCGCCCATGCGGACGCGCCGTTGTTTCTTTTTC